>JAQIXN010000472.1:0-38035 GCA_034698145.1 Proisotoma minuta
GGGGTCTTGCCGGTCGAATTTTGAATTTTTAATATTTTTCCCGTTATCAGCTCGAAAAAATCTTTCCAACAAGCATATTTTTGTCAGGATTGGATGTAGCCTCCTCACTGTAGCCTCCCATTGTAGCCTCCCATTGTAGCCTCCTCATTGTAGCCTCTCATTGTAGCCTCCTCATTGTAGCCTCCTCATTGTAGCCTCTCATTGTAGCCTCTCATTGTAGCCTCCTCATTGTAGCCTCCTCATTGTAGCCTCCCATTGTAGCCTCTCATTGTAGCCTCTTCTATTGTAGCCTCCGAATGCACAGTGGAAATTTCACAAGGTCCCTTTTTAGAAACACTGACACATATGAGATGCCATTGAGTTTAGTTAAGGCTATGCTAATAAATAATTGAACTACAGCTTTTATCCCAGAAACTGGACTTAATTGATGTTTTGTAAATTTTGCAGCGAAAGAGATATATTTATCTAGGTATAGTTTGTATAACTTTGACTGAATATATTTTCCTGAGCTTAAGGTTTCAATTAAATTGGAATAAAATTGGCCAGCGATAAATTGTTACTGAATTATTTATTTAGAAAAATGTTTTTTTTTAAATATGGTTTAAATAGCTTTTACAAACAATTATTTATCATAGAACCTTAGGGCTGTAAAACTGTTTTTCATGCTTCGTCATTGCTCACTGCGGTGCCTGTTACCACAATTTTGAAGCTAGAAATTTGAAACTTGTCACCGAAAGTCTCAGATAGATGCTTAAGGTGTGGGGATAAAAATATAATGTTTTCTTTTGTCAATTCGCCAATCCAAATATTATTTTAAGTTAGTTAAGTTATCTTGCCCCGAAAGTCATGCAATAAACTCAAAAATTAATTTTATGCACTTTTTTTTAATGCTATGAACCACTGTGCATTCGGAGGCTACGAGGCTACAATGAGAGGCTACAATCTACAATGGTGCACCCTCTGCCTTACTCCAACCTTGAAAGCCTTTAAACGTGACATCATTGGTGAAACGAAAGCAATGAATCTTTGGAGAGAGTACATAAATAACAAATAACTTCAAGTTTTTCCAAGATGTAAGAAACGCAACTAGTTTAATGTTATAAACTAATTTAACTAAATATAGCGCAATCCAATTCAAACTATTTTACCGTAAAATTTCCCATCAATTATTTTGCTTAAATATCCGCAACAATAAAATAGCAAGGTATTGATTTCTTCCATACCCCAACACTTGCTGATCAACTTATTTTTTTCAAAATTGCACATTTTCAACAACGTCCAGAAATTAGTAGAATGGAGGTAACAAAGCAATTTCATCATATAAATATTCGAACAACACGTAAATTCACGTAATTTGTGTACTAATGTTCTTTTAGCAATCTTTGGCGCAAATTGTGATGGTGGATGGGAGCTTTGGCGAAGGGGGTGGTCAAATTATTCGGAACGCTGTCACTTTGTCATGTTTGCTAGGGAGGCATGCACAGGTTTCCAACATCCGAGCAAATCGGTAACAAGCTTCATCATATCAATTTAAATAATTTATTTTTGTATAAACCATACATTAGACCAAACCCCGGCCTTGCTTCTCAACATTTAGAAAGTATTAAAGCGATGCTGAGGATTTCTGGAGCCACAACGGCTCACCCCCCAAAGAAAAAGGACACAAGCTTTGAGCTAAATGCTGCGGGAGCAAAATCTGGAGCTGGGGTCAATACCACCATTGACCTCGTCACTGCAGGTCTTCAAATATCGGACATTATCTCAAATGCCATTCTCAATTCACAGATATACACATTAAATATTAGGTTAGAAAAGAAACATCCTAACCGTTTTCAAAATTTCAATTAGACCCCCACTGAGATCTCTTTTGAGAGTGGTCAATTTGATCAAGACATTTTTTCCAAGTACTATATTGTATGTCAACCCCAAATATTGTGAAATCGATTTTGAAGATTGTGATAAACTCGAACACTCTTAAAAATTTAAATGCTAGCTGGGAATTGATTAATATGGCAATTACATACTTAATGTACGTAGTAAATCGTATTTTATAATCAATTTTATCCTCAATAGGATCTAATTTGTTTTTTTTTTACTATTCAGGAAGCTGCACTTTATGCCTTCAATGCATTCTTCCATTCCTTTTGAATTTGAAGACACCGTCAAGAGTCAAGATAATTGGAGGGACACATGTTATGAAGTCCCCAAGCTTCGACTACTTTGAGCGAGTATTTTTGCCCACGTTAAATTCGGCTATTGGAAAAAATGTTTGCAAAACGTGGTTGAGGGCCCCTGGCTATTTTCCCAGGGGTGGAGGATGCGTAGAAATTGAAGTGAATGGCAGTAAATTTCATCCGATTGTGCTTACTGAACGAGGAGTGGTCACAAAAATTGAAGCGATACTTAATGTGCCTCCAAAAATGGAGAAACATATTCAGCAGATGAAGGATTTAATTTATACAGACACTAGAAATTTGGAAGTTCGGCATGTTAATTTTGCTTCGGTTGAATATTTCCTTCATTGCCAACATTCCCGAGCAGGATTTTCACATTTGGTGGAAGGACGTAATCCACAACCGGATCAATTGATCAAAGCCATTGAAAGGGTGCAGAAAGAAGTGAAAGGTTTTCTGCAGACGCCGGCTGCATTGGATGGATTCATGCAAGACCAGCTCATAATTTACATGACTCTAGCAAAGTTGGAAGATCCTTCATCTCAATCCAGAATCAAAACCATTAAGCTAGAAGATCATGCCAAATCTGCCATTCATGTGTCTCAGCTATTTTGTCCAAATAATATATTTCAAGTTGTCGAAAATGGCGACCAATCTTTTGATATTGTTCTTTAAACCAGAGTTCTATAGTTTAGATTCTTTGGACAATCAGTGATCTACATTTTGTGGCAATAAAATTATTATTTTTTTATTGACAATTAATTTCTTTATTACTATACATAAAATAAATATAATATTTTCAATAAAATATTTTGAGGAACATCTCTTGTCAATAATAATCTTGATCAATTTAAATTTCTTTTGTCCTGCGACCACTCCACAATTTGTTAAGAAAAGTTGTTCATATCACAGCTATGAACTTCAATGGGCCAAACAAGTTGTTTATTTGAAACAACATTCATAAAATGAGAAAGGTGACTTGTCAAATCATTTTCCAATAAAACTATTTGAAGAACATGGAATTTTCAGGGATGCGGTCACTTTTACAAACAACTTTTTCAGTCCGACTGCCAGATAATTTTTTATGTTGGGTTTTTTGTGGATGTTGTTAGCATCATTTTTACGTGGCTCTCATATTCTGTTTACAAGCAGTTAAGGACGCCTCCAGTTGAAGGGATTAGAGGATACGGAGGGAATATGGAGGACTGACTGCCCCCCAAATGGACTACTCCTCTTCCAAAACAGCATTCCATCCTGAATTTGGAACTTTTGTTTATCGAGTCCCCAGCGAAGAGTCCAACTCCGACGGATCCCACAGAGGACATGCAAATGGATAATTAATACTACAGCATTAAACCAATGCATCAATAAAGCAAGCAGCGCAGCTTGAAAATTATAAATTTTGCCATTTTTAATCGCGTACCATCAATCAGCCAGTTTTTGTGAAATTACGCTAGCAAATACTCAAAATTGCCTGAAATTATTCAACTTAGATTATATCAAATCAAATGCAATTTTGTCGACGCACATTGCTTTCAGGCAAATTGCTTGACACACTGTGTGTGACACTGTGACACACACCTTTAGAATGTTTGAAAGCTAGATTAGAACGGTGGCGAGTACCAGCAGAGGATTTCGATTTCTTCGAGAGTTGCGAGTTGCGAGACTACTTGAGACAGACAAATTTAGAGTAGGGCTGAAATAGTAAATAAATAAATGATAAGGTATTTTTATGTATTATTTGTGACCGATTGTTGAAACTAGACTTTTTAAATTATAATTGGTTTATTTCAAATTATATATGTATCAATTGTATCGTCAATCGTGGAATTCATGGATCAGATAGATATGATAAACAGATATGGCAATAAAGGATATCTGAATGAGCAATAACAAAAAGACATTGGTTGTAAAAATGTAAAAAAAAAAAAATGTCAATCACTGTCAATCATTCGGATGCTATGAAATTGTGCCACTGTGCTTAGTCTTCATCTTTAGCAAATGTATGTAAGTATAACCTATAACCTAATTATGGGACTAAGCAGCTCGTCGTGAACGAGGATCTGTCCGTCCTGCATAATTCTCGAACGTTTTGACGTGTTTGCTTCGGCCCCATCTCTACGCCGTTTACAACGGTTTATTAAGAGCATGAGCTGAATGGAACTGAAAAGAAGCAGAAATAAGAAGCTTCATTCATCGTAATGGAATCAAATGACCCTGTCTTAATTAAAAGTCTAAAAATACTACAGTTGTTGCATCCCACTTCGTTGGTTGTGTTTGTAATTGCGATGAGCAAAATTAATGGAATTGCTTTATAAATCTTGGATGATAAACATGTAATTTTCCACGATATGCAAGAAAAGCAGATTAAGCATTGAAAAAGTTCCACGCCATAAAGGACAGCTTGTTATTCTTTGCTTCCCTGTGATTCACTTGCAAAAATGTTGGGTAAAATAATACGGAAATTAAAAGTGCCCACATTGACAATTTTTGGTTTATTTTTAATTATCCGTGGCTTGGAAAGCAAGCTTTTTTCAATTGAGCCCCGAAACTCTTTTCAGGTAATTCAT
Organism: Proisotoma minuta; assembly: GCA_034698145.1. Taxonomy (NCBI): domain Eukaryota; kingdom Metazoa; phylum Arthropoda; class Collembola; order Entomobryomorpha; family Isotomidae; genus Proisotoma; species Proisotoma minuta. The sequence continues at coordinate 4,745 of JAQIXN010000472.1, forward strand.
GTCCTGCATGCAAGTTAAACTTGTAACTTGTAAACTAATTTGAAATATATAGGATGGAAGGCACAAATGGCCTCCAGGGTCAGTGTGGCCTCTTCCACGTTTTCAGCACTCAACAGCCGACGTTGTGAGTTTTGACCCCTACGCATTCCGCATCGTCCCAATGAGCGTGGAGCGATGTGAGCCTCTAGAATTTGCAGTTGTAAAATACTCCAGACACTTTCTGTTTCCGGACATGTACAAATATCCATCAGCCGCAGATTCAAATTACCCAATAGTGTCCAGGGTTTATATTGAACTATCTGGACAATTCAACAATTGCATGTCTTATCCACAGTTATCTGAAAACGCGGAATATGAGCAGTATATGCTGAGTGTAGACACGCCCACTGAAGGGGTCGCTCAAGTCAAAATCAAGGCTGAAACAGTGTGGGGCGCATTAAGAGGAATCGAAACATTATCCCAACTTGTGTGGTCTACTGCAGACTCTCCAAATGGAAATCACACCAACCAAAAACGTCACTATTACATGAACTCTACAACAATTTATGACTGGCCAAGATTTCCACACCGAGGTCTTAAATCCAACGACAGTCTAACATGTTAATCTTGCAACTATCCTTTTTAGGTTTAATGATTGACAGTGCGAGACATTATTTACCTGAAAGAGTCTTTTATTCCATCTTGGACGGAATGGTAAATAAGTAGTTAATGGGACAAGCGCAAAGGAAATATTTATTTAACACCGTTTTGCAGATGTACTTCAAGCTTAACACTCTCCATTGGAGCATTATCAACGATCAAAGTTTTCCTTATGTCAGTGCAAAGTTCCCCGAGCTTTCAGCAAAGGTACATATTCAATGCCATTAATAATGTTTTGAATGTTTGATTGTTGTCTTCCTGTTAAAAAACCTAAGGGTGCCTACAACAAAAAAGCAATATATACTCCACCAATGATACGCAGGATATTGGACGCAGCTAGACTCCGGTAATATTATTTGAATCAGAATTTTAGCCCGAGGCTTATGTAACCATTGTGTCCGTCTGTCTGTCTGTCTGGGTCACGATAGGGCCCAAACGGCTCATCCGATCCCTGACTCGGGCTACATGTACACTGACTGCTCTTGAAGGTTTTTGTTTCAAATAACAAATTTTCTGAATTTCTGAAGAGGAATTCGAGTAGTTTTAGAATTTGATACTCCGGGACACACCCACGCTTGGGGGAGGGGACATCCCGAATTACTGACCCCTTGTTTTGGGGATGGGATAACCCCTGGCACTTCTGACCACCCTTATCATGCTTCCTATGAAAACTTGGACCCGACGAAAGAATTTACCTATCAATTTATGAAGGAGTTTTTCTCGGAAGTCGCCATGAATGTCACAAAAGATAAATTCGTCCACCTTGGATTGGATGAGGTATTATCAAGGAATAAATTTTAAACTTTCCTATACAATGATTGCATATATTTGTTCAGGTTTATATGGCTTGTTGGCAAAGTTCTCCTAAAATTAAAAGTTTTATGGTAAAGCACAATTTCACACGCCTTAGTCAAGTTCAAGAATATTACGCCCATCGTCACATTGAGATGGTAAAAAGTCTGGGGTAAAACTTCCAGTCATTCAAAACTTTTTCAAGTTGTAAATTACAGCTAATTTTATATGGTATAGTTTAAAACCAATTTCGTGGCAAGATCCACTGGACAGCTCCGTCAACGTAAGTGCATGTATTTATCCCTTAAATAGGATGATATTTTCAATTCAACGATATCAATAGCTGGATAAAGATGTAATAATTCAAGTATGGAAAGATTGGGGGCTTTCGTGGCAGGACCATTTGCAAGTAAAAAAAAAAAAGCCTTCCAATTTGATGGCCAATAGTCTTTTTCATTTTGACCAGGTTGTGTTGGACAAGGGCTACAGAACTATTTTATCCTCCCCCTGGTATCTCAATTACATAAGGTACAATTTTTTGATAAGCTCAATTTTGTCCAAGCACGACGAGTCTTTAATGTTTTTTGATAAGCTACGGAGAGAGCTGGAAAGGGTATTACCGAGCGGACCCCATAATGAGCTTGCCCGACAGTAAGTCCCCTTTAAAATATTGTCCTCTTCAACAAAATATTTTTATGCAGTCACAGAAGATCAGGAAAAACTAATTCTTGGTGGAGAGGTTTTACTCAATTTTATTTCCTTAATAATTTAACTCAAAGTCCTTTACAAAATGGTAATATTCTCAAAAGGCATGTATATGGGGCGAATACGTTGAGTGAGTCGACACTAGTAATATTACAATATAAGGGAATCATAATAAATAATAATAATTAATAGTAAAACAAACATTTTGCCGAGGATATTTCCATTCGTGGGAGCAGTTGCTGAGCGTCTTTGGAGCGCAAACATCCCGACGGACCTCCAAACTGCGGATGAAGCCAGATCTCGTCTACATCAACACAGGTGTCGAATTCTAAGGTAAATGACCATATGGACGTAGTTGGTGGAAAGTATTCCTTTTGTGACATTTTGTGACATTTTCAGAAGAGGGATCCCTGCACAACCAATTTTTAACGGCTATTGTGGGGAATGGGAAACGGAGAACGATTACCTTTAACCTTTTGTCATTAGTCTCACAAAAATAAATCTCATAACCAGATATTATAAAATTTATAAAGTATAACAAACGCTTCATTGTATACGAAAACGTTTTGTGATTTGCCAGTTGCCCCGACATGCTTTAGGAAAATGGTCTGCTAAAAACTACCAAAGAAATAAAAGGAAGAGAAGAGTGATAATTTGTCACTGATAATAAAGTGTAAATAAATAACAACCCGAATTCCTGACACGTTTAATTAGGGTCCTCCTAATCAAATACAAAGTAAAATGACACGCATTTCTCATCTCATTAGAATCAATTTCAAAAACTAGACTTTGAGCCGAGTAAAGTGTGATTGAGAAAATGTAAGAGGGAGGGTCAATTAATCTTATCCAAAGGATGTTAAAGTGTTGGTATTTGAGTAGGAAACGGGAGCGGATGGAAGGGGACGAGGATTCCGAAATCATGCCCCTCTCCAAAAGAATGAACAACATCCACTTCAACAATGGGAATGGGGAAACTTCATCCCGATCTGCTGTCAGTAAACCAATTTAATTCAATCAAAACTTAATCTTTTAATCATTATTTTGGTGGGACAGGAGAGGAGGGGAGAGGTGCCTTCGAGATCAGCCCCCAGCCATGACCCCACAGGCTCCTCCCAAATTGGTCCCAACCACGTCCATCAAAGGACAGATATTCAAAGTGATAACAATGTCAACTCCACAACTGAATCCTCAGCCACAAATCAAGTAAATGTTCAAAATAAAAGTAAATAAGACAAACGTTTAAATTTTGATCAATAATTTCAGATTCAGCAAATGGAGTATTCCATAAACAAGATAGAAAATCCAATTTATTGGGAAAACAACAAAATGCTATTCGAATTGTATAAAGATAGATTGCTTCGTGGAACGTTTCCAGCTCACCCAGATTTTGGAAGATGAAAATCTCGACACGATCTCGCCCATTATTTTGATTATTTTGTTGATTTGTTTTACAAATCGGTGTAAACTTTTCTCGGTACTTTATAGTCATTCATTAGAAGTACTGATTCTAATTTTATCTATTTTAAAATCAAAATGTGTTTGGTATGAAGACAAGAAGAAGGAAATAAAATTACGAGTTTCTCAAACGTTTTCATGTTGCTCATTGTATTTTAGATTGACCTTGAAGCAACATTTGTTTGTATACGAAGAATGCTTTTTAAATAAACATGCAGCATGCAGTGTTAGTCAGCCAAAGAGCGAGTGAATATTAATTATATTAAACCTAACTATTTACATAAATTCTGGATGGAGTTACCTTTTGAAGTGGGGGCTTACAACCAAGTTGTTAGTTCATGGCCACAACATGGAAAATTTATTTTGGCAACGTTTGACAGCGACATCATCATCGTTTACCAAGCTTACAATTCTACAATTGCCAAATGGGCAGTGGAACACAAAACGTTTGTGGGCTGCCCCCAATACAACGTTGAGAGGATGACTTGGATTAAAACAAACTTCCTTTGGATGATGTTCCGATCTGGCTGGGCTTCGAAGAAAAATCAAGAGAGAATTTTAGCAATTTCCGTTAGTCGAAATGGATTTGAAGAAATCCTGAGAAATGCTTCTGTTGGAGGACAAATAATTCCTCAAGTTCGGCTGCAGTGGGATCCCGACCACGACTATAAAGGAGATAAAGTGGAACGACGCGCAATTCAGCTGGGACTTAGGGGACAAATTCTAAAGACATTTCTTAAAGAGTGGATCACAGATATTGAAGACATTACAGACTTCGTCACTACGCAAAGAGCATTTGTCCAGGAAAGAAATGTGGAATTATTGAAAGTCCCCTTTGAAAAAGTGTACCCAATACAAGATCCTACACTAAGGACTTTAATTAGTTCTGATTTTTAATCAAAAGTAAAAGTTCAATATAATAAATTTGTTTTTGTAAAGAATGAATGTCAAGCTTTTGCTGAAAAAATGGCAATAGAAATAAATTCCTCATAAACCTGAATAATTTTTCTTGCTGCTAATATCTCAATTAGTATCACCCAAAAAGTTATCTTTAATTGGCAGATTTAAGTAAATTACGGTGCTTCGCCCCACAAGAATATCAAAGACGAAAACGGAAGGTATTTATGGATATCCGTTTGGCGATTTGTTGGCTTTGATGCAGATCATTGATGCAATTTCATGCTTCATTTCACGCCTCATTTTTGCTCATTATCTTCTTTGGGTATATTTTAATAATTTATACCCTTTGGCAAGGGTAATTATTAAAATACAGAATTTGAATGACTGTTTTAGTTTTAGTGGAGTTTCGCAATATCAATGCCGAGGACACAAATCAATGAAGCACTTTTGCTGAATCACTTACTTTACAATTTAAAGGTTACGTCGTCATCATGAAAAGTCTTCTATCATTATAAAGTCCTGGCTTTTGGTTAAATTGGCATTGACCAATTATATGCATGTTGGAACTCAAATAAAACCCATTTTAGTCTAGTATTTTAATAAAAAATGGAGGGTTAAACTCCAAAGTTCTAAACATTTCCCGTCTTGCGTCAAAAAAAATTATTGCACGTTTACGCATTCATTCGTTTTTACGTTTTTGTAAAGACATAATGAAACTAGTTTTTCAGCATAGCGGAGATTTCACAATAGAGTTTTTTAAGCATAACGCACTTAAAAAAATGCTGCTGGAGTTTACCTTTTCGTTCAATTTGCCCAATTGCTTTATTGCAGGAATGGACAAAGCCATTGTTACAGAAAGACGTGATGACGATGGGCAAGAATTGGATTTCGATAGAATTATTTTAATTGCAACTTTTTTGTGGGATACGAGAGCAGAGGAACAAAAAGTCTTTTCAAGTCTTTTGGAATTCTTCAGACTTGTAACCTGTTGCATTCGTATTCACAAAGTATAACTGTGGGATTTACGTGGACGATGAAATATATTTATTTATATGACTTGTACAAATCGTAAGAAGATTCCAATGTGAGGGTTCCTTCATTCTTGAGTTATGTGATCTTATTATAAATGTTGTTAATCCGGTCTATTATGTATAAAAGGGTCTCCTCTTGTCAAACCTCTCTCATTCTCCATGAGGGCAACACCTTCAAGAGCAATAATAAGTTTTTACAAATATCCATCTCCCTTTTAGAAACATATAAGATTGCGGTCAAAGTGACACAAAACAAAATCATAAGTATATTCAAAAGGCTTTGACGTAATTCATTCTGAAGTGTAACGCAACCCGTTATATGCATATAAAAAATAAAAGTGAAGTTGATGAGAGTGGAATACAATGAGCCGAAGAATAGGAACTGAAAGTGATTCTTGTGTGCTAATTTGTAGGTTAGGGTTACTTGCTTTGTGGGCAATCAACATTTTGGGCTTGACCAGCGCACAGCTACTTGACGAATTCCAAAGCTCAAAGGACCCCGTCACAGATATTTTTAGTCTGGCTCAAGTACTCAAACGAAGCAATGAAAACCCTGCGTCCAGGATGACCACAGTGAGACATTCTTTTATGCATACTATGTACCTATATATATATCTTGTTTCATAATGAAATGCAATCTTGTGATGACAATTTTGATTTCAGCCCATGCTGATTGAGCAATATGGATACATTTCTGAAAGCCACAATGTTGTGACGCGTGACGGTTATGTGTTGACTATGCATCGAATTCCGAGGGGAAAGAATGAGATTCATTCTAAAGAGAAACGTCCCGTCGTCTTTCTCCAACACGGTCTTTTTGCATCCTCTTTTGAATGGATGATGAATGAGGAAAAGAAGCTTTTACGTAAGAATTTAATATTTATTTTTAAAAACCATTGGAAACGTTTGCAGTTCTATTTGCCCAGAAAGTACAAATAAATTGTACATGAAATGAAAATGAGCAAAATGAAGTGCAATGAGATCAACAAAATGCTTTGGTTGTTGCCTAAGTTCAAAGGAAATAGCTCCAAATGATCGCAACCAACTTTTTGCTAAGAACAAATTAATACTAAAAGAAAAGGAGGAGCTAAAACAAGGTTTGGAAAAGTTTGAAAAGAATTCAGTGCAGGGAATAAAATCTCAGAAGAGGAATTTGTCCTTTTTTAAAAGGATTTGGGGATCAATAGTGCATCCAAAAAATAGTCCAAAGATGTCTGAAAAGACAGACGCTGTACAGAAAAAGCTCAAGGAAGGTGAAAATGCACTTCAAAATTTACTTGAAAATGAGCAGAGTTGGAAGTTCGACATGTTTCTTTTGGAAGAGTTATCGGAAAGCCGACCTTTGGAACAATTAGGAATGAAACAATTTGCTAAATTTGATGTCGCACGCATCCTGCGCACCGATTCAGCAACGCTTAGAAATTGGCTAAGACTCATCGAGCACAATTATCATGCAAATAATCCCTATCATAACTCAACCCACGCAGCAGACGTTTTGCATGCAACAGCATATTTTTTAAATACTCCGAGATTAAGGGAATTAATGAAACCATTAGACAAAGTAATTTGTCTTCTCGCAGCCATTGCTCATGATGTGGACCATCCTGGGAAAACCAATGCATTTCTGGTAAACGCTGGGGACGAGCTCTCTATTTTATACAACGATATTTCAGTATTGGAGTCTCATCACGCCTCAACTACATTCGTCCTCACAAAAAGTGATCCTAGTGTCAACATTTTCAAAAATTTGGACCATGAAGATTACAAATCAGTCAGACAAAGCATAATTGACATGATTTTGGCTACAGACATGACCAAACATTTTGAAAATCTGTCCAAATTCAATGATGTATTTAGGAAATCGTTCTTCAGTCCACAAAGTGACATTAGCAGCCTTGCCACCGGAGTCTTTGAACATGATTCAACGAATCCTTCAACAAGTTCCTCCATACATAATCCAGCTACATTGATGACCCCAGAAAATATTGTATTGATTAAAAGAATTCTAATCAAGTGTTCAGGTAATTATGGACCGGAAAATCCGATTAAGTGATTATTTGAAATATTATGTACAACATGTGAATGTAGACGTGAGCAATCCGGCTCGACCGCTCAAATGTTGCATTGGGTGGGCAAAGCGGATCGCGGAAGAGTATTTCAAGGAGACGGAACAAGAGATAGCTCAAGGGCTTCCCGTTGTATTGCCAATGTTCAACAGAAAAACATGTTCACTCCCAAAATCTCAAATTGGATTTGTGGACTTTTTTGTAAACAACATGTTTCAAGCTTGGAACTCGTTTTTAGACATTCCTGAATTGATTGACAATTTAAAATATAACTACGATTACTGGAAATACTTGGACAAGAAGGGAATAAAAGATGCAGTTTATGAAGAGGACTACGTTGAGAAAACTCCTCCCCCCGCACCCAGACTCTCTCGTCCTTAATCTTGTCTGTCATTTCATTCTGCCATAATACTTAATACTAGATTTTGAAGAAATAAAACACGAATGATTTTTATGCACATGTATATGAATATTTTTATGAGTAAATCTAATTCCGTGTTAGTGATCTGTCATGTCATGGATTCTTTTATTTTTTTTACAGCCTTGCGACTTGCGGATTCAGGATATGTAAGAGTATTACAATAATGCATGCAAGTATTTGATGCTATTTTAGTTTTATGTTGTATGTTGTATTCAGGATGTTTGGCTTGGGAATGCTCGAGGAAATGCATATTCCCGTCGTCACATTAAATTGTCCCCAGACACTCGAACATTCTGGGAGTTTAGGTAAAGCAATTAATACGAGAAGACAGCTTGAACATTAATTGGTTGGGATTTTAGTTTTAATGAAATGGGTGCTGAAGATCTTCCGAGCGAGATCGACTATGTATTAAATAAAACGGGTATTTAAAATTGATCATTGGGAACTCAAACATACTTAATTGAAATTAATGTCAAATTAAGGTCAAAGCAACCTCCAGTATTGCGGTTTTTCAATGGGAACAACAATGTAAGCGTCGGTATACGGGTTTAAAAAATAAACTTGGATGCTTAAAATGATTTCAGGTTTTGGACAATGATGTCTCATCGTCCAGAATATAATGAAAAAGTAACTACTATTTAATTGTATCCTAAAATGGGACTTATGCAATTATATTATATTATCTGCAAAATGATTTGAGGTTCGACTGATGATTGCTCTAGCCCCGGTCGTCTACATAAACAACATGATGGGCTTCCCTCGATTCTTGGCTCCTTTCCATCGCTTCATCAAAGTAAGATCAATAATATTTATAGTCCATTAAATTTAAAATGTTTTATGGACACAGTTTTTGTTGGATGTGATTGGCAATGGGGAATTTTTACCCCCATTTTTGCTCCGTCTTTACAACGGCATCGGAACAAAGTTATGCTCAAATACATGGATTGCGGAGTCTGTGTGTGCCAATATTAATTTCCTCTATGCGGGTTGGGATTTACCACAAACACAAATTGTAATGACGGTCGACAATGTAAAAGTACTGAAAATTACAAAGCATTGTTTTACAGAAACAAATTCCACTGTTCTACAGCCACACCCCTTCGCCTACGTCAACGCGCTGTCTGTCTCACATAGGACAACTGATTGCCACCGGTGTCTTTGCAGAGTATGACTTTGGTCACAGAGAGAACATTATGCGTTATGGACACTCTGTCCCTCCAAAGTACAATCTCAAAAACACAAAAACACCCGTCGCCTTAATGTACGGGGCAAATGATGCCGTTGTCAATGCAATTGTGAGTTCTACTAAATTTGTTGATCTGCTTTGAAAATAAAAAAAAAGATGACCTTTTAAATAGGACGTAACAAGACTGGCTTCAGAGTTGCCTAATCTTGTATATAAGGTATATGTTAACCAAACTAATTTAACTAATTATCACTTATTAATCTTGTTAATTTACAGGCTCCAGTAGACTTTCCACTTTGGAATCATTTTGATTACCATGTATGTATGATAAGCAAACCAAAGTTCTAATGAAGGTAAACTAATAATGTTTTCTGTAAATATTTCAGCTAGGAAAAGACGCGAATGAACTTGTTAACAATATAGTTTTGAGACTATTGTCAAGTTTCTAAGTCTTCAAAAATTGCCCAACATGCAAAATGAAAATAATCCTGTGAATATTCACTTTAGGTGACATTTTAATCAACAGAATAATAATAAAAAGAATTACAGCTATTATTAAACCACGAAGGGATTCGTATCATCAACATATTTGCTTTGAAATACAGAATTATTCTCTCGTCTTTGTTCGTTATGTGGACGGTCGTTTGTTTTAGAGGACTTGGAAATTAACGCCCCATTTTCCTTGCTCGGCTCAGAATTATTTGCATCATAATAGTGAGTACTAATTAAGCTGTCCCAGTTTATTTCCAATTGAGGATTGAGATCAATGTCAACGAGCGTGTCAACATTTGCCGAGTCAATTGAGACATCTTCCATCAATGACACCTCCTCCATCACAGTTTTGCTTGACCCCTCCCCACTTTTACCCACCCCATTTGCAACATTTTCAAATTCATCTTGAAGTAGATCTTTCGTTGGATTGTCAACCATTGACGTTGAGACTTTGTCATGACATGATGGGTCAAATTCGTTTGAATTTTCTCGTGTTTTTGTATACATTTGCTCTGGATCAAGACCTAACATCCTATAAAGTTTGATTGCAGGGAGGTAAAGTTGACCTCTATCATCATTCGCCTTAATAAATGTTAATTTAAATGGCTTTGATTTATGTTTTTTAAACAGAGACTCAATTTTTGACCCGTAAAAGTTGCGGAGAGGAATGGAGTTAAACTCGTCCATTATGTCACCCACACAAATTTGGCTGGTCTAAAAAAAATAAAATTATTTTTGGCTATGCAAAATGTACACGTATCATTTTTGCATTCATTTCATGTAATGGCTATTTAGGAAAACTCACTTTTTCTGAAGCCAAGCTGTGGTCAATGATGTTGACCACTGTTGCAAAGCCACAAGGGAAGGCCAAAGTTACTCCCAACTTTTCACACGGAACAAATTCTACTTTGATCACTTTTGGAATTTGCCAAGAATCATCAAGAAATGAAGAATTGTTGAGGTCAAAGTTAAACTCGTATTGACTCAACTGTTGAAGCAGAGAGAGGAATATTTGAGATAAAATTTCATGGCCCATAATTGATCCATTGGAATAATTAATCCGATTGGTGCCAAAATCAATATTTTCGACATGTATTTGAACGGGAACGTGCAAACATTTGCGTTTCAAACAAGATCTGATGAGCAGTCGAGTTTTGCCCGTTTGAGACTTTGTCTTGGTGTCGCTTAAAACCTCGTCAAATGCGAGTTTAAAGCCCAGTGGGATTATTCTGCATAAATTAACCAAAGTTTCAAATTAGCATTTATCCCCAATTCTTTTAGCCCAGGACGTTTAACCTGTGATGTTTTCTGACCAATTGATAAAACCAGGAAAATGTATCCGCTCTCCACGGAGTGAATCCTTCATTGCGAATCAATCCTTTTATGAAGATGGCTTCGATGCAGTGACAAAGAAGGAACACGCTCTCGTTTTCATCCCCAAAAGGGGGACAACTTTCAAGTACCAACTTTGCCACATGCCCTTTGCAATAATTCAACAGTTTAGCAACACAATTTACATAATATGCTAAATTTAAATACCTTTCAGTTCTTTGAGCAAAGGATCGCTTAAAGTCATTGTTGGACAGTAATTTAAAGGATTATGCAAAGCATTTCTTGAAAATCTAGACCTAGTATTTTCCAATCTAGTTTGTTTCCAATGTTCCGCTTGCTTATTGAAACAACTGCACTAAACTGAACTGCTCAAGCTCAAACACAGAAAATCGATTTCATTCCACATCAGCCTATGCAAATTACTTTGTTCAGAAAATTGCAACATTTACTTACTCTTGAAATTTACATTATATTTGAAAACAAAACAATATGCTAATAAAGTCGTTTGCTATTCCTCCACAGAACAACTTGTCAGAGAATTGTAAAGTTTGGATTCATTCATTAATCAATTCAATATTATGTCGTCTCCAGGAATGAGAAAACTCAATAATCAGTACGAAAACTTACCAGTCTTTAAGTCGAAGGTTGCAAACCAATTTTAATTTTTCGCAAATCAATAAACCGAGTTTGCATTAAAAATTGTGTCCATTAAATTATTTGTGTAGGTTGAGCCTGTTTCAAAAACGTTCATTTGGGATGTGATGGGGATTGGGAAAATTCGGAGTCAAAATTTGTGGAGTGCGGCCAGCGTGGAATTCCAAATTAGCAACTTCAGCTGGCACCTCTCCTTGGGCTTATCGGAAAATGGAAAAGTTTTACGAGCAACGCCTGAGCTCCTGAGCCCTGAAAATGTCATTGTCCCATATTCTATGAAAATACGAGCATTCGTAGATGCGCTCAACAACAATGCAAACTCCTCACAATCAAGTACGATAAAGAACATTTGGCATTTGTTTCTACGTAAAAAGTTGATAATTGTATTTTATTTGAAGCTTGTGAGAATGTGGTACTAGCGGCCAACGGAACTAAGAGATGCGTAATGAACAACAATGGAGAGGGGACGAAAAAATGGGAGGTACTTCGACTGGATCAAGGGATCATTGACCGATTCGATAGCCTAATTGTCAATGATACTTTGCGATTACTGGTGACGATGACGGTCTATGTCAATGTCCCTGCTTAAAATAATCACATCCTTCGGTAATGGAATCTCTAATTTTAAGTAACAAACATAAAAAAAAGAGTTTGTTATACATTACTTATCCCCGTTTTTTCAACAATTTCTAACAATAGTTTTAAATTATCATTAAATAATTCACATCGTATTGGCATCTCAAGGGAATAGAATGGATTTTTGAGAACATAGTCAGCGTAGAGTTCATAAATTTTCCGAAGAACTACATCCATCCCTTGAAATTTTGGATCTGATATCACGATAAATTTTATACCTTTAATAAAGAAAATAAGGATACATTAATAATTAATTTTAAGAGGTGGGATTTAAGTTGTTTTATTTACCGGTGAGCGTCTGAAGACAATAAAGTTTGAAGGTTTCAGCCTCCAACAATTGGATGCCGGAAGAGTGGGGCTCTGGGCTTATCTGACTGGAAATGGCATATAATGGGTAAAACATGCTCCCTAAAAACATCTTCTCATTCGTCGTCATCCGCGTTCGGCCAAACCTCAAACTGCAAGATGACAATTCCATTTTTTTTTTTAAACTAACAATTTTCCCCAAGTTGTTATACCTGAGAGGAAAATGGGCAGGGTCGGCCAAATATTCCAAAACATCTTGTCCACTTTCCAACTTGTCTGCTACCACCGGCGAGCCATTGACGGACAAAAGGGTTTGACCAACTTTTAAATTAAAAATTATAATACTATTAATAATAATAATTAATGAATGGTTATAATTTGGTGTTTGTTTACTGCAAATCCCGTCCCTCTGACCAAAGACGACAATCATCTTCTTGTTCCTCAGCTCCATTTTAATGTCAACAGGAAATGAAAATGTTTTTTCCGTTTCTACCTTTGGAAAATTATGGTCGTAGTTAAATATCATTCCACCGGACTTGGAAATTATGTACACACTGTGAATTGCCATCCCTAACTTACAAAATTAAACAAGATCGATCCAAAACTATTAATTTAAATGTAAATATTGAACATTAAAATTATTGAATGTGAAATGCGAATGACACCCAAAAAGAGTTTAGCAGCACAACTTTTATTTCATGTGGCAAAGTGAGACAATAATTGTGACATGTCATTAATGAATTTCGTCGTCGTCCTCTGGCTCCATGTCCTCTTCCTCCTCATCTTCGTCATCTTCCTCCAGCCTCACAATGTCTTCAAGGGGACCAAACCCAAAAATTACTTCTTTTCGTCGTCCCTTCTCTTCAATGTTATTCTTTAGCCTCCCAATGTTCTCTTTCAACAAATCCGACTTTTTGATAACGTCGTCATTCTTGGACTTTAACTGCATGTACTTGTTGTGGTAGAGATCAAATTCTGTTCGAGGGACGGTGTCTGCATAATCCGCTTCAAGGATTATTATCCTGAAAAAAAAAACAATTTAATAAATCGTTGTAAGCGATTGGCTCAAAGCAACGTTGAATGTCCACGATCTGAAAGATATTGCATGGCATTTTAACGTTTGACCTTGATGGTTTTATGACACCCTTGAACCTGACCTGAGATTAGGTCAAAATGTAAACTAACGAAATGTTTTCAATATTTATTAATAATAACGAAATTACTGTTTATTGGTTTTTCGAAGCTGACGTCTTGCAAGTTGGAGAATTTTTCTGGCTTCTTTAGGATCTTTGATATTTTTGAATTGTTCCATTATTTCTGTATATTTTCCAGGAATGGCCATGTCAAAGGCCCCTTGTCCTTGTTGGCTCACAATTTCTTTTGCCAATATTTCCACCTTGTTTCTGTAATTTGTGACTGATCTTTCAACAATTTTGCTCTGGGCTCGAAGAGAGTGACGCATTTTCCAAAGTATTCCAAGAATTGTATGCAGAGTGTGTTGCTGCCATTGAATGTGTTCCTGAAGGGCAAATGCCTGTAGTCTGACCTCCGTCAGTGCCCTGTCCCCTTCCTTGTCTTTCTTCCTCACGTGGGCCCCATATTCTTCTTTCAACCGGAGTTGCTCCAACCGCAGACGATCTAGATCCTTCCATTCTTTCTCGCACTTTTCAAACACTTCTCCGTATGCCTGCTTAATTTCTGCCAGGAGAGGCCTCAGTGTTTCAAAATGCTCTATTATGTACATCATGGCATTTTGGTAGACTGCAAATCGGCTAAAAAGTTTTTCTGGGGGTTCCAATTCATACAAGACGCCTTCATTGACGGGAACTGGCTCCCAATTCCCTCTTTCAAATTCTTTGACATCTTCTTCCGGAAGTCTAACAAAATCTCGCGTTTCTTCGTAAATCTTTCCAAACATTTCATATGCCATGGGATCTTTGACATTTAATTCATCCAAATGATGCACAACTCTGTCCCATGCTCGTCGCACTGCAATTGACTGAACAACTTCTTGAATCGGTTCCTATTTTTACAAAAAAAAAAGATTATCATTCCCGTCTACTTTTTAAAAAGAATAGTTTATCCCCTCACTAAATATTTGTCCAGTCCTGCTTCTTTGATGGAATTGTTTGATTGGTCTTCAGCTGTGGAATAGGATACGGAATTATCAGCATCATTTACATTCCGATGTTGTGAAGAAAACGCATCAAGTCTTGGGGTCGAAGTACTGCACAAACTCAATGCAGAGTCTTCTGAGGAGCCTAATTGCTCTCTTTCAATGCGATTAAGGGAGTCCCAAAAACCTGGAGTTGAGGATTTTTGTGTCGCTGTCAAAACTTTCTCTTGAGCATCTTCAGCAAAATCCACCACACTTCCAAAAACAATGGGAGAGCAAGGCGTCTCTTTTTCCTTTTCCCCTTTGTTTGCTGATTCCTCTTTTTGCAAATGATATTTATGCGTTCCAGTTATTTCTCTGCCCTTGGCATCAAAGTGGTGAACGTTTTCTTGGTCCATTTCCACGGTCTTTGTGTCCTCATCGTACGCTTCCATGAAATACTATTTAATTATAATTTTAAATTAATTATGTGAGCTCTCAACATAATTCACCAGTGTTTTTTTTATTACTAAATAACCTGTTTTGGAGATTTTCCTTTTGACCCATATTTGCTGGTCAGGTCTTTCATCAAGTAGGAGGCAAGAACTTCCTCTTGTCTTTTTCTGTCGTCAACATTGTTCTTTTTCAGATTTGTCATCCATTTCAATGATTTATCAATGTGAACTTTTTTATGTCGCATTTTATGGTTTTTCATCAATTCAGGATCGATTCCTATCTCAGCAGCCAAGTCTCCTCCATCCCATGATTGCGTCGGTGAAATTGAGTTTGCAGAATCTGCAATTTGCCCTACTTTGGAGCCTTTTGCTGTCATTTAGATCAATTAAAGCAATATAACGACAAAAATAGTATTTTTTCATTCTGAATTTACGCCAACTTTACTGGAAATTCATTGAAAGCCATAACAATCATTCTTATTACAATACTAAGGACATTCTCAAAATAAGAAATACTGACTACACTATTAAGTAGCTATCAACAAACTATTTAAAAAACAACTATCATCAGGGTAAATAGTATTTAAATGAAAGTCTAATACAAAACAAGACCCTGAAAATCATAAAGTAATTTTTGTACCAATTCATTGCACATTTACAGTTCATTAAATTATTCCCAACAATCATCATCGTCATTGTTAGATTCAGTACATGGCTCAGCCAGTCTACAGTTCATGTGGAGATCATGGGCTATGTCCTCCATTTCGTCTTCGAAATCAGAATCACGTTCACCAGAATCCCAATGTGGCACGGAGATGCAGATGCTAATTTCCCCATTAACGGAACATATTTCGTACTTTTTAGCAGCAACCAAAGTATTTCTATAAAGATATATGGAATATTTACAGCATTATTAAAATATACTTGGTTATGTTATCCCGAATTGACTAAAAGAGTATTGATAGGTATAAGGTATACCTGAAATAATCAACATCGACGTTAGCCATCATGGACCTGGTCGGGAGCATACCCAAAACTTCTTTGAGCGGAAACACGAGATTCATAGCCCCATTTTCCATACACTGTTCAATATTCCGTTTGGTTAACCAGCAATGATTTATCAAATAGTCCACTTCAGTCACAATAATTTCATCCAGAGACCTTTTTTCGACGTGATTTGGATACACTATTGATTCGATTAGTTTGTAACAATTTTCTTTTATAACAGAGGGGAAAAATGATGAATACTGAGATCCGACTTTTTTAAAAATTGCCATTTGAGAGACGCATCCAAATTGTTCCGTTTCTGGTGGTCCCATTCCAATTCCCATAATTTCATAAGCGTAGTCGGAAAATTCGCTGCATACTTTTTCACACCAATGCTTGAATTCTTGTCTTGACCATTCAAACTTGTGATCCCAATGTCGAAATTTTCCGGGGGGTAAATTGAATACTGGATTAAAACAAGCGTTGGGCGTTGTCACCAAAACAAACTGGGGATTAATCACACCTATAATAAATATCAAATAATATTATTTAATTAGTATTAATACTATTCTTATCATCATCCCTCACCAAAAACACTAATTTCAAACCCTCTGACATCTTCAGGAATAAGATGTTCAATAAGCTCAATTGCAACTACGCCCCAAATTTTAGGATTCTCTTGCATAATTCTAAAAAAAACGATAAATAAATTCAATAAATTATCTACGACAATAATAATTTTCATGAATGGGAAAAGCCCCAAAATCGAGGGGGACAAAAACATTTCTGGCCCAAGCCCCACGTGGAACCCCTATCATCGGCCTAAGGTAGAAAGAGGTAAAATATTATGTTGCATGCCTGGAATCTACACTAGTAATGTCCCCAACATACGCCTCCACTACCAAAGGTTTCGGGCGATTTGGGCGTTGCAAATATTCAGCAGGAAAAGGCTTAAGGATGTTCTTTCGCTGTAAATTAAAAAAAAAGATTATTGACATTGATTATTTGCTGTTTTTTTTTAATTTAAAAGCTTACATCCATCAAGAGTTTTTCATCAATATCTACATAAATAATTTTCCCCAGCTCTAAGATTCCTTTTAGGAAGATATGCAACGCAAATTCGGCACATCCAACTTCCATTACCGTCCTCCCGTTTTCTAGGTCCTTGTTCTCCGTCTGATTAAGCAATTGTTGAAGAATGTTTTGGATTGTTCCATATCGCTGGAGGTAAATTGGGGGATTAAAATGTATGGAATCCGTCCCCTCAATTTCAGTCTCCTCGCTTCCATCCGTTTCGGTGACCATCATGGACTTATCCCCCTTCACCTCCATCCCCCCAGCTTCCATCTTTAACATAATTTGAATATTATTTATTGCTTTATAAAAATAGCTTTATATTATTATAATTAATACCATGATGTTTGTTTAGGACGAAGCCGAGCTCCTCAGTGACTGATGGACAAATGACAATAAATAATTATGTATTTTATAAGGTAGCTCAAGTAATTCAAAATTTGTGATATTTGAACACAATTTTCATTTGCATTTCTAAATTTTAAAGCCGAATCAAAGCCTTGAATTATTTTACTCCAATGTTTTAGCGGCATTTGAATTTTAAACGTTTTCGGCTAATTTTATATTCTACTATAAATAATCAGTAATTCAGTAATTGTCGAGTTTGTTGTTGGTCATGTCGTCGGACGAAAAGGAAAGTTTTGAGGTGACGGACTACGACCTCGAAACTGAATTTAATCCAAGTAGATTCCGAAAAAAATTTACTAAAAATGAAATGATTTACGGTGAGTCGATTATACGTGTATTTAACAATTTAAGGTGATGATTAAATCTAATAAATATTAAATATTTGAAGGGGTCTTTGGAGGGGACAGTGAGGACGAGGAAAAGGGGAGCAGCAGCAGGGGACGTCGCGGGGGAGGAGGCTCAAAGTCTTTTACCAGTGGACAAGCATTTGTTTCCGCCGGAGTATTAAATCCAGATAAAAAAGATGGTCAGCAAGAAAACGACGATGACAATGACGAAAGGGACAAAGGAATTCCGGTCACAGATTCATCAGGGTAAGTACATCACTCATACAAACAATATATTAAAATCAAAGGCTGGAATAATATAGTTTTATTTCTATTTTATATAGGGAAGAGGAAGAAGTTCAATTTGTCTCCCGAAAAGAAAATAAAAAATTTAATAGTATGGGGCTGGAAATTGCTGGAATGAGGACCAAGTCTTTGGGAGGCGGCGCAAAGGGCTTTGAAATGTATGGAATCGGGGCAAAGTTGTTGGCAGGGATGGGATTTCAAGCTGGGAAAGGTCTTGGGAAAGATTTGCAAGGAATAAGTGCTCCGATTGAGGCTCACGTAAGACTCGGTCGCGGAGCCATTGGATTGTACGGAAAAGAGAAAAAGACTGCACCTGCCGACCTTATTGGAGCTCAACAGAAACCAAAAGAAAAGGAAACTCCTAAAGAAGTGAAATGGCAAAAAGTCAATAAGCAAAAGGATAAAATTGAATACAAATATTTGACGGCAGAGGAAGTATTGGAACAGAAACAAATTAGAGTGAGGCAAGATGCAGGACATCTTTCCAAAGTTAAAGTTGTGGATATGACGGGACCAGAACAAAGGATTCTTAGTGGATATCACGCAATATCAGGCCAACAACGACCACAAGACGACCGAGATGAACCAATCACTGGGAAAACAATCACTGGCAAAACATCCTCTTTCGATATGCCGGAGCTGATACACAATGTCGAGCTTTTGAAGGATAGCTGTGAATATGTAATTTTGAATACAAACTTTTAATTTTTATCACATTTCTTGCATATTTGCACAATTTTTTTTTGCAGGACATTTTTAAAAATGACAAGAAAGCAAAATATGCATCAGATAGAAAAGTTGCTCTGACTGAAGAAGCAGAAGATCTTAGAAAAACTGTAGCCGAAGAAGAACGCATGATTATCAAAATGGAGAAAATTATGGAAGAAATGCAAAAAATTTGTAATACAATAGACATTACTGTAGAATCTTCATATTACCTGCTGGGGAAATTAAAGGTAACAACATTAATGTAGTTTTTCAAAAAAAAAACTTATATTTTATATGCACACAAACATGTTTAAGCAACGCTCGTTTAAATTTTTTAGAGAGACTACGAGGAGGAGTGGGAGCTTTACCAGCTTTATGCACTAGTCCCTGCCGTGGCTATTCCTTTAATCAAAGAAGTTTTGAAATTTTGGAAACCTCTTGAGGATCATCAATTTCCGTTTCAGTTACTCAATGACTGGGCAGTTTTATTGGGGTCTCAGACAGAACAATATGAAATTATTTTATGGGAAACGTGGGTACCGCCTATTCGCCAAGCTAATGCGTAAGTCCCTTCGTTTTTTCGGTTTTATTTTTCTTATTAAACTCACTTTTTAAAATGGTCCATTTATTTACAGGGCATGGACTGTAAAGAATGCAGAACCTATGGTCAGACTTGTTGAATTTTGGAGGCCACGTGTTCCCCAGTGGTTAATGGATATAATTCATGATCAACTGTTGGTGCCAACGTTGTCACAAGCTGTCGAAGACTGGGATCCTTTATCAGATGTGGTCCCAATCCATGCTTGGATTCATCCTTGGCTTCCACATTTAGGTGCAAAGCTGGAAATCGTGTATCCCACAATTAGAGCAAAACTTTCGAATGCACTTGTGCGCTGGCACCCAAGTGATGTTTCAGCAAAACAAATTTTAACCCCGTGGACGTCTGTATTCACTAAGGGAGCAATGGACACTTTCCTCTTAAAAAATATTCTTCCAAAACTTCAGCTAGCTATGCAAGAGCTTGTAATTAATCCTCTCCACCAAATCTTGGATCCGTGGAATTGGGTCATGGAATGGATTGATATGATTCCTATAAAATCAATTGTTAACATTCTGGAAACCATGTTCTTTCCCAAATGGTTGCAATTTCTGGCAGTTTGGCTGAATCAGTCTCCGCATTACGAGGATGTTCGTCAGTGGTACACTTGCTGGAGAGGATTATTCAATGAGAAACTTATCAAAGACCCGGTTGTAATGGAAAACCTCAAGAAAGGTCTCGAAATAATTGGGGAAGCAATGAAACATCCTGGCCAACTCTTGGATTTCAGCTATATTTTAAACAGAAGTTCTATCCAACAACAACAACAACAACAGCAAATGTCTTCCTCTAACCAAGTAAAACAAGAATTCCTAGTTGATGCCTCTCGATTAACTTCTCAAGTACCTCATGGATTTAAAGAATTGGTGCAAAGGAAATGCGAAGAGCTCGGACTTGTATTTGTTCCAATGCCAAATAGATATTATGAAGCAAAACAAATTTACAAATGTGGAAATGTTATGATTTATATAAGTGGAAACGTTATATTTTTACAAAGAGACTCGAGAATGTGGGTCCCTGTATCTTTGATGCAATTAATTGAAGCTGCAAGGAGTTAGGTTTTGATTGATTTTTTATTTGTATTTAAAGTATTGTTGATTTTTATCGTCGCAATAAACAGTAAAATTTTAATAATAAAACACTATTACTAAAAAATTATTAAATATTAGGATGAAACGCCAACTTTTCCGAAACAACTCAACAACTCAAACGCTAAAAATAAAAGTCCGCTCCCAAAAAGATCACCTAAAAGACGAATTGAGGATTATTTTACTCATCATTTTTGTAACTTTGTGTTGAAACAATTCATTCATTCATATTATGTTATCACGTGAGTAAAACTTTAAAATAAAATCTCACCTGTAGCCGTGAGGTAAGGAATCGTTTGACTGTCGGGATCAATACCATTTACCCAGCATAAATTGGTCAAAATCTTTGCAATGTACAACAGCAGAAAGACCTAAATAAAAAAAAGTCTGTCACCAATGTTTGCAAACAAGACGATTGCTCAAAAATCTGTAGAATTTTTACTTGTATTACTGCTGCAGAAACGTAAATGGCTAGAAACAAGGGGCCAAAATTTGTATCCTCGTTTCTGGCCACAAAATGCGTCACAGTACTGAAAAGTAGATGTCCGGGAATTGCCAGCAACAATAAAAGTCTTGCAGACATTGAACTTGACGCTCCTAAATAATATATTAATAGAGGTGTTACATTCTTAATCATTTCAAAGCCGCAAGTTGTATTCCAACCTTTTGAAAAAAATACAGAATATGGGCTTTCGCAAACTGTGCCTTTGCCATCAGGCAAAATTCGTTTTGCACAATATCCGTGAAGATAAGAAGATATGCGAGAGGCTTGGACGCTGACCAAATTTCCCCCAATCCCGTTGATCACGGGCTGGTATAATGCGACGCCAGGAAATCTATTACTTGCAAGGTCCAGCAGAATTCCCCCACCACTATTTACAAATTAATTATTAACAGTTCTGCTTCTTAATTGTTATGCAATAAAAATCTTACGTGCTTATGCAAACGGACACAATGAGTGGCAGCCAGCCAGCGATACAAACTGGTCGCGTAAACTCATTTCTGAAGGCAAAGAAGAATGCGACTGGAAGAATAATGAGATAAAAGCCGATGATTGTGTACGGGATCCATAAATAGCCCCCTGAAAAATTGCATGCAGTTGTTTGAATAAATTTGATGAATGCTTTAACAATTTACTTTGATGCCAATCATAGATGACGGATGCAAAACATGAGAGCATGCCCAAAGTGACGACGTCCCCCAAAGAACCAGCCACGGGGGTCGCCACGTTGTCTGGATTAATTTTGAACTTTTTTGAAAGCAGTATAACCTATATAACATAAGGATGAAGGATATACAATAAGTGCAAGGCGTCGTTTGTACGAACCGAGATCATTGTGGAGCCGAGGATGAGGGAGACCATGCTGGCCGTCAGCACGCTGGACACTATCACAATGCTCATGTGTGAAGCATCAAACTTTCCTCTCATTATGTAACCAATTGCTATTGCAATCATTGCAGAAACAATGCCGCAAACGATGGCTTGCAGTTGGTCCAAAATTAAGTTTCCACTGCATATTTTCCACTTGTTTCCACTCGCTTTGTTCAAGTTTCCAATGTTTGCATGAGTAGAAAGTCTGGCAGCCAACGTCATTTCCAAATTCCCTTTTAAACCTAATTTTGATTTTTAAAAAGAGAGCTAAATGTATTGGTTTCAATCGTGCGGTGTATTTCTAGTGACTTCAAACCTAGTAAAGGTGTGACGAGAATTACAAGCTCTCCGATCTCCACAAAAACAGTCCATTCCTAAACGAAATATACATAAGTATGTTTTATTTTTTCTTTTAAATGCTTATCTACAGCATACCATAACGTAATCAAGCAAAAGACCAGCTCCAACCATCCCTAAAATATTTTTATTAAAACAACAATCACTTATTGTTGAATAGCTGAGTATCGTCACCTAATCCTGCGATAAGAAAGGGAAGACCAATTTGGGAAAGAATTGCAAACCAAGTCTCATCCTTCTTTATGCTTTTCTTTCCCAGGGAAATGAGGGAGGCCCGAGAGTCCCCAGCCCCCAACCCCATCAACGTGGGACTGCTGATATTTGGTGTTAAACATCCCGAGTTATCTTTTCCATTTCCTAGTCCTAGAAAATTGTTTCCAATAATAGCACACGCAAGACTTTGTCGTCTAGAAATTGATCCGGAATTATTTTTTTCAAAGTTGGGGAATGAAGCAGAAGCAGAGGTCATGAAAACTTTGTTGCAAGCTTGTCCATCTTGAAGGGGACAAACGTGGACAGTTCCATCGTCGGAGGATGGGACAGCTGGGTTTTGTACAATTTCTACATTGTCACTTTCAACAATAAATCCATCTCCTGAGACATCAACAATTGTAACTCCGAGACTATTGCTGTGGTTTACTTGAGAATGGAAAGTGGGATCCGGAAGAACGATTTGTCCCAGTTTGTCATTGTTATTATTATTATCATTACAGCTATTTAAGGGAGCCATTGTCATCAAAAACGCTAGTTTTTCAGTGGATGGAAAATCCCGTTCAACTAATTACCAGTGATGGTTCAATCAACGCTAACCCTGTAAACATTAAATGCATTTTGTTTCATCTCAAACCATTTAAAAAAATATATTTATAATGCTATAAATAAAATCGCAGACAAACTTGAAAGGATGCATGATCAAAAAAATTGAGACCGAGCCATTCGTGGTGGCTTCTTATAATTTTTGGCATATTTTGATAAATATGAGGTTCTTTGTCATGATTAAATGCTCATTACCCTTCATTTTGCCCTCTGTTTTATCCTCAAAACAGATTTCCTATTTAATTTAGAATTCGTGTTGCATCCAATATCTGTCGATTATCCTTTTTTTTGTATTCATTGCATGCAATTTCTAGTGGCATGTGTACGACTACAATCACGGTATTTCAACATGATCTCATTATTTTTAATCCAGACATTATTGTTTTGAATTTATCTTTGCGTGGTAATTAGCGTAATTAGACAAAATATACATGACATTTGAAATTTAAAACTTGAACAAAACTGGTTTCGTTTCTTTTGTACTCGCTATCAAATGACATTAGCAAAGCGTCGGATGTGATTTTCTAAATTAAGCCTCAAAAGGTTATTAAATTATTACAATAAATTATTGCCAACAATGAACAAAATAACTATAAGCAGACTTTGGATGCGAATTGACTTTGACCTTTCATATTTATTTACTTCGATGTGGACAAAGTGAGAAAGAACTGACGACTCACCGGTTCGTAAGAACAATCAGCAATTTGAAGAATAGGGAAGAATAGAGATTGACCAGCAGCAGATTTGTGAGAGATTGGAGAGGAAAGGGCTGTGACGACGGACACCGAGTTTCTCGGGGAAGTTTGAGAAGCCTTTAGTTTCACCATTAAAGTATACACCCTTTGTCCTTTAATAAATGATAACTGGGGACAACTAGTTGTGGAAAAATTGAAAAGGAACAAAATTCAAGCTTGTTCCACTGTCTGCAAAATTTGGACAACGTCTGCATAAGCGACTCTTCTCAATAAATGTGTCTCAACAATTTGTCTCACTTTTCCCTTTTAGCTGTTTCTTTGAAGCGTTCTGATTTGGAGAAAGTCTGGAAGTGAAGTGAGACGCTTCATAAAGATTAATGAAGTTAAATGGGAAGGTAGATATATAAGTTAAGCCAAAACAGAAGTTAATCCACGGTTAACTAACTCTATTGTCTCTTTGAGTGCTAAGTGGCTAAACAAATATCAATCCGCTGCATGGCAAACTTAATCCATTAACGGAGTCTCCTCTTCTCTAACTCTAACTAACTATTTATCCATTCATCAATTTGGGCTGCATGCATATTTTGAAGACTTCCCGTAAAGCATTTATTTGCTTGCTACTATGCTGATTCAATTAGAATTACATGAATTACCAAAAAGTATTGTACATTTGTACTTTTGGTTATTATCTATTGCAAATATGTATAATTTATCTTGATGATGACTATTTACATTTACCTACAAGCTAACATTTGAATAAATATTTTCAAGTTTAAAACAAAAGTATTTGTCAAAATATTTATATTTTAGCCAATTGATTACTTTTGTTGGTGATTTGGTATTGTGACTATTAAATTTATGTATTGATAAAAATATACAACTGTTCAATGGCATAAACTGTTCCTTAAAAATTAAGCGTCATCGAAAATGATGACACTTTAATCAAGTCCAGAGTCCGATGTAAATTAATTTTGCAGCCGAGTTTAGTCAATAATTGTGTACGCAATTAAGACCATGTACTAGAAAAAAAACAAGCCTTAACCTCCCAGAAATATTTTTGTCATTCCTGATTTAATTTCCCCAATAATCTGATCATCGTCACGTATTCAAAAGGTTTTTTTTATCTAAGTATTGGTCGAAATCAATTCCTAAAGGTATTCAGGTATTTTTCGGATCTTGTGACGTATCAATTCATAAGGCAATTGTGTCATTAAGTTATTGCATATTTATAGAAAGTTGTGTGTGGTATTGGTTTAAATTATTTAATTAAACACAACAATAACACGTCAACAATTTGTTTAGAGCTTTTTTAAGCCTACTAATAAATAAATTGCGTCTCAATTAAATTGTGGCTTTTGATATTTTTGATGAGCTTTTGTAAAATATTTGCAATGTCTGAGGTTAAGTGGGTAATAAAGATAAGAGGCCATGATTACTCTAATAGTAATTTGCTGTAATAACACACTGACTATAAATAAACTGGACCCTTCCGGAAATTCTGGAATGAGTAGCTCTAATTTTCCATTGCCTTACAAAAGAGTTTTCATAAACAGATTGAAACATTTTTAGCCATATTATTCAAAAATTAACTGAATTAATTTGCTTCGAGATGCATCCGCAAAACTTCATGTTAAGGAAACCGAGTAAACATGTTAAGGAAATTAATTGCATATTCTTTCCCAACACATTTTCGACAACAATGATGAACTTGGTGCAATGAATATGTTTGCTGTGAATCAATTGCGGAATTGATTCACTAATGAATAGGAACTTCAAGGGTATAAATATTCATTTTACTACTATTTTCTAGCATTGTTTCTTAAATGAAAACAAATTGCAATATCTTTGTTTATTCGTGTCATTTCTTCAAAACAATACTGATTTCGCAAATCTGCCACAAACTTTTTTTGAAATCTTACATCGCGAACACAAGTTGGAATAATAATAATTTGGACGGACAATTGTCAAAAGATGAGACAATATTCATTAAAAGTAACCCAAACAAATAAAGCTTGTTTACTAAATAAAACGTTTGCTCACCTTTTTCCAGTCCAATTTTATGCAAAACTTTCTCCAACTAAATTTAGACATTTAGCAAAAAATGAAATGTTTTGTACTTTGAATATTTGCTATAACTGATTTTTTTAGAAAAGTTCAAGTTCAAGTGAATACTATTGACTTATTTGCAAATTTTATAGTGTTTTCATGTAGTAAATCGTAACGTCACTTTAAAATTAATGACACTTTAATACTATAAATTTAAAATTTAAATTGAACTGCGGCAGGCGTACAATGCAGCGAATAACAATTGGTAATTGGAAATCACAAACACTATAAGTAGATGTAATTATTGTATAGAGCTAAAGTTTTCCACAACAAACCCAATGACATTTCAGGCCTAATGTTGCTGGACATTGGTTACAATGCCACTCAAATTCAATTTCAAGCAACTTTGCTTTGGAGCAAGGTACTAATATATAATTCATGCATAATTTTCTCATATAAAAAATAATAATGATTGAGTCAAAACTGTTTGGACGTGAGCGCAAGGAAAATCGCTTAGCCATCCAGAAAATGAGGCAAAGTCATGCAACAATTGTTATACAAATGCTTTTAATAAAAAAAGCTTGATTTCATGTTTCGAAATAACTATAATTCTGTATTACGATGAACATCACTCAAAAAGCTTTGGACAGTATCATCTTGTTCTTGAACCAATAATTAGCCATAAGGTCATATTGACCAGTTTATTAAACAATAAAATAAGAAGATAAGATGATGATAAGAAGAAGATAAAATAAAGTGGATAAGGTAAGAAAGATATTTACATTGTTCTGAGAGAATTCAGATCCACGACTCATTGTAATTAAGTAAGTGTATTTAAGTGGGCCAGACAAAGTCCCACATAATGACAACGGATAATGAAGCGAGGGCAGTGATAGAACTGTAATTTTATTCCTGTCTGCACACAGCAAAGCTGTCTGATACAATTATTTAGTTACCTATTTTGCAACCAATTAATCTGAAAATTGAAAATCACTTTCTTTTCAACATGAATCTGCAACAAGTTGTGGTCTAAACCTGAACTTACTCAATGTAATGATTCAAGAAAATTGTATTTTAATTACTCTTTGATTTTATTGCTTTGTGACAAAGTAAAAGTGTCCTTTGACACTTTGATCATTAAATCATCATAACGCATCATCAATTTTTAATCATTTCAAAAAGCTAGCAAAAAATTATGATGTAAATTTTAAATTGTAATGGCTCTATAAAAACTTGATGTACGGGAAATATTTTGTGTCAAATTTTATGTAATATTTTTCTAGTCTTAGCAAAACTAGTTACATGATTTAATATGTTTATAAAAAATAATTTTATTACAAGTCTGCCCATATACTTACTTATGTGTAACTCATTGTCAGGAAACAGACTGCATTCCCTTATTAAATAATGAAGTATGGGGTGAAAGTTTTATAAATGATTTTGCTGTTAAAAATGGGGTTATTGTGGTTGATTATGGCAGTGACCCTTGGCATTGTTAAGATAGTCAATTTCAATAACAATTTCCTCTTCGTGTTCAGCTCTGTTTACTTTGCTGATCATCAATTGAGAAAACCTGTTTCCACTTGTAAATATACACAACTTTCAATTTCCTTTTTGCATTGCAAATTGCGACTTTACTTCCGACAAAACAAGCCTCTTCCTAAAGATTATAAACAGCATAAGCACACTTTTCAATGTCCTTCAAGCTCAGGGATCATTACATAACAAAGAGGATGAAAAAATTGGTGGTATGTTAACATTCATTCATTCCGCTCCCATTATTTCGAATATACGCATCGTATCATTTAGTAAAGGGGTCTAATATTATCATTGCTAAATTACAGCAATTACAATTTTTGCACAGTATCAAAGTCAAAGTTATACTGGTTGAAAACTGGTGGTAATTTAAGTGGTAGGCATGGGCAAGAAAGTTTATACGTTTTAATAGCAATTGCATGTGCTCAGTCAACTGCTCATTTCTTTATTTGTATTTTGTACAAAGGCAATGCAGCGAGTGTTACTTTTTAGCAGAAGCTGAAAATAAAGAAGCCACTTTTAATGTCCATCAAAATGGCAATTTGTGCGAGGACTGGGAAATTTACGGTTTATTTGGTTATGTGGAGTTTCTGTTTAGTTTTTGTGGATTCTGCTGATCAAAATGCTTTGAGCAATTCAGAGATTGGTAAAAGACTCAAAGTTTCTCGAGACGATCAGTAAGTGATATTAAAGCAGGAATATTAATCTTACATCTGCAATGAACTTCTTTATGTAGTAAAGAACTGGGGCTAAATTATGAGATGAAGATTCCAATGCCGGAATTTTATCCAGATCCTTATTACACCGTGTCTCAAAATTTGGATTATTGGCCATACAAAAAGCACTACACATTTCATCTGTCAACAATTCTCAAGAAAGTGTACAAAGTGCTTTGGTACTTTTACGAAATGGCTTGTTTAGTCTTTCGGATTTTGTTCCAAGTCTTTGACATTTTCCAAATGAAGAAATCTTACGAGGCGTTGAGCAAACATGGATGGAAATCCGAAGGAGGAGAAAACGATTGGAGAAAATTGGGAAGACTCTTGACAAACCCAAACGCCTACCTTTCTTAAATAGAGCTACAGATTTTCTATTTATTACGTTGCCATGTTTTCATTGCCATTCCTTCATACTTGTTATTTGTAATAAATATAATTTATATTATGTACAAGGTGGTTGCTAGGTGAAAACTTGTATTTAGTTGTTCTACTTAGATAAAATTTCCATAGAAGTTTTCAATAAGTTATTGCTCGCTGTGTGAACATTTATAACAATGCAATATGAAATTTAAATTTAAAGGAGCTTAAAATTAAGTGTCCCTCATACAATTAAAAATTCTGGATGATTACTTAAATTTTTACAAAGATCTTTCCAGGAATTTTATTTCAGACTTGAGTCTTAAAGTGTAAAAATACAGTTTCCAGGAATTGTTTGCGTCCGTCGATATTCCAAAGAATATTAATTTAAAATATGATTGCGTATTTACTTGCATCATCAGATTGTAGTTTCAAAACAATGATGTTTAGCCAATAATATGTGTACTTTTATGAATTAACACGCTTCCCTGCGTGAGTATTGATTGCTTAATTTGTTTTCCAGTGCTGATTGTTTTCTTCTTGAAACTTATTCATAAATTCAAATTATCTATCGGCGTCTGCATAATAAACAAGTGTCATACTTTATTGTGTGTGTTAAGACAATTGCTTTTATTAATAATTTGTTTACGACATATTAATGACGTCAATTTTTTCACTTAAGACGACAGTATGCATTTTAACAAAATGGTCAACAGCTTTGCGTTGTCAAAATTAAAATAGACGATCGATATAGGTTTTGACATTTCATCCACATGTCCAGTTTGAAATTTTATTTTTCAAGAATCGTACAAGAATAAACTGTACATTTATTTTTACGGTAAAAATCAACGAAAGAAATGAGTTGGGATTATGAACGTCGTAATTATCTTAGTGTTTGTATTGCACACCTGAAAAGTAAAAAAGATAAATATTCAGTCATTAATTATTACGAAGACATAAATATAAAGCTTTAATTATTATACCGTTTTCTTCTGGGAGGTTCAAAGGTGGGTTCAATTCTTTTGTATACTGCGAAATGATCTGTCTTCACCAGACCAAAACGTTTAAGCAAGATCAGGTTCCAATTAGTTTTTGGCAACTTGAAATTTTCAGGGAGATCCAACAAAGTTGCATTAATGTCAAAGTTTTCATTTTCTCCAATCAGTTCTGCAGTTGAAATTGAAAGGGGTCCAATGATTAGCACGAAAGCCCCTTGAAATGCATTCACATAATGTTTGAACATGGACAAATTGCTGCAGTAGGAAAACAAAACCATGTCGC
Organism: Proisotoma minuta; assembly: GCA_034698145.1. Classification (NCBI taxonomy): domain Eukaryota; kingdom Metazoa; phylum Arthropoda; class Collembola; order Entomobryomorpha; family Isotomidae; genus Proisotoma; species Proisotoma minuta. The sequence goes on from JAQIXN010000472.1 coordinate 34,584, forward strand.
AAAAATTTCCGAAAGGGTTTTCGGGTGCAAAATCTTTTCCTACAAACTGGAGGGGGATAAATTGTGGGGGTGAATAGCCACTTGTCCACCACTTAAAATCTGCCTCAATTCCACTCACTTCGATTCGTTTGTCATAGTCCTCACTTTCCAGGAAATGTTTGAGCAAATATTTTGCGAGCAGCCATTCCAAAAGTCCAGTTCCACAGTTTATGGAGTGAATGTGAGAGACTTTTAAAGAGTAAATTATTGAGGATAAAGACTCCAAATCGTCCTCAGTCGGCGTTGGCCATGAAATTAAATGTAAAAGATGAAGCTTGGTCTTGTCCTTTGCAGAGTTTAAATACACTTCCTGGATTAGCTCTAATATTGACCTGTAGTTATTGTTCGAATGGAGGTCAATGATTTGCTGGACAAAGGGCTCTGCATTTCCACTCATTATTATATACTTTTGGATAATTATAAACCTTCACTTTTCTGAGGTTTCCGTTAAAAGTTATTTGAAATTATGTAAATGTATAGACTGACTAAATGCGCATTTCACTTTCTATTTTGAGTGAAAGTAATTATGTTTAAGAACATCAACTGACTCTGTTCGTTTAGCACATACATTGAAAATCTGACTAAGCACTAAGCCAAGAATTCCGAGCTTTTAAGATTTTATTGAGATCCCAAGTCGAAATTTGAATGCAGCATTTGTACATGTGGCCTTCCATACATATACTTACGTTGTTATCCTTGAGAGTGCATGTTATGTTTAACCCAGATTTGGCTCATACACAAATATTTATGTGAATGTGTAGAATCAACCGGATGTAAAAAGATAAGGAACTTATTACACAAGTCGCAGAATAAAAGATTTTAGTGAATCCTGCTCTCAATTTTGGAGAAAGGAGTAAAACAATATTGGGCATTAGAAATGATCCACTTCCGCATTGCATTACATAACTAATCATCAACTGCTCAAAAGAACATGTTTCCACATTTTAAAATGATTAATAACTGCTAACTAAGTACGCTTCAGGCAAAAGTATAGAAAATTCGACAGTCAAACAACTTGGCTTTGTTTAGCCCTTTCAAAAAGCTTTTCTTGGACCATTTCAGTCTGACTTCCGTCAAGTTATGAAATTTCAAAGTTCCTTGGCCTCATTCTACCAACATACAAATTGGGCACGTGCTCTCAAAAAAACTATTTTGATTTCATCGATGCTTTATATGAAATGAGAAGTGGATACTTTCACCAAAAGTGGAAATATTGGCAACAAAGGGAAGTTTCCCTTCCATCTCTCCAGGTGACTTCCATGTAGAGCACAAACACAAGAGTTGCTCTAAATATAAATCCTTCCGGATATATAGTGATATCCCAAGGGTAAAAGGACCCCAAGAATTGCATGTACATATGTCTATCATACATAATGTAGCCACACATTGCTGCAGATTCTTTCTCTTGACACCTCCATCCTTAATTATTCACCTAATCCCTAATGTCATGTTGCTACAAACAACTAAACTAGTTTCCAGAGTTTCCATTTAACCCAACTATGACAACAAAAATGTATAATAATAACCCATAATAATAATAATAAATAAATGCCAAAGTGATTGAGTGAACGGATGTGACTTTGTTCTGTGTCAATTATTTATGTATGTGCCAGTCTAATTATAATTAAGGATAAGAATGGTGCCTTCGTCGGAGTCGGAGGAAGTCGAAGACTCAAACAACTTGAACAATTGCTGCAAGTGCAGTTGTGGAAAAATACGACTTGTAAATGAGCGATGTTTTATGGCACCTCCCTTCATAACCCTCGTACGGATAATTATTATAATATATATTGGTTAATATATGTTTTGCTGACTAGGGATCCTCCCTTGCTGAAATTGTGGTGGTTTTTTCAATCACTGGATTTGTGGCAATTGATGTGATTGCCATTTCAGGTATTTCATTTTCACCTACAACTTTTCCCAATTAACATTCTGAATTAATCTTATACAAGTACTTTTTAAAATCCTTTTGTTTTGTAGCCTGCTGCTTTTCCGTCATTCTATCAATTGCAGCATTACTTTTTATACGATTTGACAGATTGACCCTTTTGGCGTTCCTAGTAAGTTTTTTGACATGACAGGGATCTGTTTGGGTTGTATTTATTTTTGTTGAAAAATGCAGATGTTGTCCGTATCTCTTCTCTCATCCTCCACGTTCCTTGTCGTATGCTTCCAAAAGCAAAATGTCCATGACAACACAAGTGCCCAATTTCTTCAACAGTCTGTGCATTCGACATTTGGACATGAATATGTCCAATTAAATCAGTCCAGACACGGCTCAAAATTGATTGATCTCATGAAATCTGGCACTGAATTGAGATGGATTCATCAACTACAGACTTCCAAAGTATAATAATACAGAGATTACATATTTTAGAAGAATATTCACTAAAAACTATGGAAATGTTTACATATAGCACTGTTGCGGTTTTTGGAACTTTACCGATTGGATTGAAGAGAGTTCTTTGTTGGAAGTGAACAGGACGTACAAGTACCATTCCGAACCCGTGACTCCTCCCACAAAATGGATGTTGTCCTGCTGCAACAGAAATCTTACACGCGATCACACGAGTTGCAAAGCTGAAAGCATTTACGACGATTGGCATGATGTCGTCCAGTTTCTCTTTCAACAGGCATACACAAATACTTATATTGCTTATTTTTAATACTTCTTTTTAATTAAGCAAAATACTTGATAACTTTTCAGGGTTGTGGCTCACTGATGGATGAAAAATTTGATGACATTAACTTTGATCTGTTCAAGACGTCTTTAGGACTCTCATTTTGGGATTTGGCGATTGGTGTCGATTTGATAATTTACACAATGTGTAAGAAAAAAAGTTTACAGTGTCAATTATTGAGTTTGAGACTTGAAAACTTGATGTATTTCAGGGAAAAAGCTCCGATCCAAAGCACACAACGCTTGTAATGGACGCAACCGAACAATTTCGACAGAGGATGACGACGTATTTACCTGACATATGCTCTAAGTGTCCATGTCCAAAGGTGCTGTAAAATTGTCTCGCTCTTTCACCATTCCTTTGTGAGGCTCAAGTCGTAGTAATTGTATTACGATAGAACCTAAATAACTATATTATAGACAATGACAAATACGTATAATACCAAAAGAAAAGATTTAGATAGTCTGCAAGTGTGTTTAAGGTAAAAGTAAACAATAAAACTTTAATAATATATTTAAGAATTAAGGAATGTCGTCATTGCCACAATATATTATTAATATTATGCATAAGCTATAAATGCCGTAATAAAGTCTACGTAAATTATTATTATGGAGTTGATAATTCCAACAAAAACTTGCATAATTATTTTATTAACTCTGTTCTAGGGCTTCCCACGAGACGAGACCGTCTCGAGACGTCTCGTCGAGACGAGTCTTTCGAGACGGGACGAGA
>JAQIXN010000473.1:0-38034 GCA_034698145.1 Proisotoma minuta
CTCATCATTTAAGCATTGATGTAAAACCCCCAAACTCACGAAAACATCGCAGAAAATGCAATGAGATTTTGTCCAAATCATCGCATTTTCATCGATGCTCGTGTGCAGACTGGGACAGTGCCACATAAATTAAACAATGGTGCAACTTGTAACTATTCGGCACTATGAAAAGGCCTTGCTTTTTGGTTAACTTTTATTGGGTGCATCAATCAGCCCAGCTCAATAAGGAGATTATACGATGATGAGCTGCAATGATAAGTAATTTATTCAGGGTGTACTAATTTGCAAAAATTGCACATTTTGTGAAGAAACCTTTAGCTTACCCTGAACTAGGTGGAAAATTAAAATTTATATTAGATTGTTGCCCCAAAATAAATCAAAACAACATAAAAATATATAATCAAAGCAAAAAATAGATATCCCTATAATCAAATCACTCTTTGTCTCAATTTGCATTTAGTACAAATCTCTGACAAGGATATTAATTTTACTTGATATGAAATTCAACTTTTGCAAATGATCACCTCAATGATAACAAACAAAGAATTTTGTACAACTTTGAATCCTACATAATTGCTTCAAGTTAGTGAAAAGCCAAATCCACATCTTTCATCAATCTTTGAAAAATTAAACTTGTCACTGCAAACCAGATCGATGCAATGGCAAATGGCACACAAACCAAACAATTCATTTCCTCACACCCCGTACATATTTGCAAGTTTTTGGTGAAAGAAATAAATACAACTGGCAATCAGATAATGGTTCTTCTTTAGATTTCTGATTGTAGTAAATAATGAGGGAGCCGGAGACTTACTGAACGTAAATTCTCTGATCCATAGATCCTCATCAAGAGGTAAAAAAGACAGCAACATGCAACACCTGGATTCGACAAGATTTCAAGATTCTCAACTCAAACTCAAACCACCGGCTTCTCACACTTCTTTCCCTTGTGGTCTTCCCCCAAAGTAATTTATGTTTTGCAATTCCCATTCTTATAATCCAAATCAACATTATTTAATTCAAAACAAAACATCGCCGGCAAAATAGGGAACACAAATCATGAGCTGCCAAGAAGGATGTTTGCTTGTACAACTCGAATTATTTCAAACCCTTTGAGTCTATGAGTAAATAAAAATAAAGAGCGGGCGACGCTTCTTTTTCTCAGAGTGTGGGATATGTATGCAAATGATGTCCTATCTGAAATCATCACATCCCATCACCCGTAATGTAATAGGAATATACATACATAACATGCCAGGCTTTTTTAAAGGTTTCTAATACCTAATGAAAAAAAGTTCAACAAGCAGACATAAAAAGAGGATTGAATAAAAATGCAAACTATGAGTTCTGGATTAGTTTTGAGTTTTGTGCGTCGCATTTGCATCTGAATGCAAACAATGAAAAGAAGACAACTGAAGAGAGTGAAAGCGAAGCGTTTGCTTTTTATTACCTATCTCAAGGAATGAGGAGAAATAAATCATGATAAAATATGTTTCAAAATTGCAAATCCTGAATCGAAATCAAACCTTGCAAAAATTTCACACAGCCCTTTTCATCACTCTACAAAGTTTTATTCAATGGCTGCAATTTTTTGCCTGAAAATTTAATGAATGGAAACTATTGTGAGAAAAAATCAGCAATGAATTATAAATATTATAATCTGCAACATTTGCCATTTGGCAAACACACACCTTTGTGCTTTTTAAATTCCGCAAAATTTTTACGACTTTCATCTCCTAATTTTAACCCTCCACTTTTGTATCCTATGAGAAAATGTAATGAAAAAACTGTAGGCCAATAAAAATTAGAATGATAAAGAAGTAACTGATCCGCGACTTGAGACCTGCAATATTTCAACATCCCATTAACAAAAGAGGAACTGATATGTTCTGCTGCCTTTATTTACGGTTTGTTTATGAATATGAAAGTCATTCAGTCGTCCATAACTCACATTACATTATTCCATTCAAACTATTTTCAATTCAGTGCATCGGGATTTGAGTATTTGTCAGTCGGTTGGTGGTAGGGATGAAATAAAGGGTCTGACAGTTAGTTAATGCACCGATATCTTATTATTATCCACTTTACGGAGGAGTATTGACTTGTACTGCATTCATTAACATAAAGGGTTCATTCTTACCTTTCAGGCCAGCAAAACGCCTCGTTCCGATACCTGTTGGGGAAAAAATAAAATATTTAAATTCATTCATCCCTCATGGATGCAAATAAAAATGATACAATGTTCAAGTGCACTTGGAACTGCATACAAATCAATAGTTCAAATGTTCATACTTGAACAATGATGGAGTGCCAAATTGTGACACTTGAGCACTACTAATGACAAATGGGAGCAAACAAACAGACAAATAATCCACTTCACGACATTATTGTCTGCTTTGCGGTTTACGGTTAAAAATATTTAGAATCCGATTCTTTCTCACGAATTTTCTAGATCACTTTTTGTTGTTTGCTGATGCATTTACCTGTTGAAATTCATAGATAATTTGAGTATAGAAGCCATAACTTTTGTGATAGACTGAAAATTATGGGCTAGCCCGACACTTATCGAAGGAAAATTATTGAAGGGGATCTTATATGAAATACAGGGTGGCAGTGTTTTCCCTTTTATGGGCAAAAGGGTTAGATTTATGACTGCTTCCAACTTTTCTGTTCATTAAATTGCCTCAGCCTCAGATTGTCTCTTGGATGGCGATGAAACGTTGATTTTGTCTGGAGAAGTGTTTAAGGATCATTATCAAAATGTCCATAATGCACTTGCCGGAATTTATTACGCTTGAGGACATATCGCTACTTTAATCAACGAAGAACAACTCGCCTCAAGTTTTATTTAAGGGTCGTCTTCGTATATAACTTTCCTTTGTTCTCAAGTGTTGAAAGTGCAATTGAGAATTTTATTATTATCTTTACTAAAACCTCAGTTTCCTTCTCCAGCGGTTTTGTTTTCTATTTTCTTGCTCCTGTCAGATTGAAATTACCTTGAAAGAGTTGAAGTTCGGGCTCATTATATCCAGATAATTGCAGTCTTTTAAAAATATTGTGGGTGTGGTAAACTAAAGTTTCTCAATCATCGGCTTCTGGTTTCATTCTCAACTTGTGGTTGCTCTGTTATAAGACTGGCCAAAGGCTAAGTTTGAGTTTTTTTTGTGGATTTTCATTAAGATTGAAGAACACACCGTATGATGATAATTGTTTGTGGCCCTATTTTTATTCATCTTTTCCCAACATGTATAAAATCACTCTAATTATAGTAATATCTCGGAGCCCTTCATTTCAAGCTACTGTTCAAAACTACCGAAAACTACATTCATTACATGTACATTTTAAGAAACCCTGTGCACAAGTAAGTAAATGGATGATGGACAACGCACCAAAAATTTATAATTTAATACATAATTATTTACGATTTTCTCCCCAAAGATCTCATGCTCACCACCTATTACTAGAGAAAAAGAAGAAGACGACAGACAAATAAAACTGTTCATGTTTTCCCATCATATTTGCATATTATGTTTGATTTACGTCCTCTAAAATAATTATGTTATATAGGGAAGAAGTCATAGTCATGCAATTAAAACCACAGCTTCTCGTAATAATTAAATGCAAATCCATTCGCGGATTTTGATTAGAAAAGAAGGAGCTCGGAGGGAGTCCTTTCATTTACATATTGGTAATATTTCTCCGAAATTAATTTCCACGTCTCATGCAAACTCTACGACAAAACAAATTAGTTAATTGAGAAAACATTTGGAAGCAAATTCACAACTTGTTCTTTTGCATTCCTTGGTTTTAAAATACCTGTAAAAGTTAACCTTGAGGGCAAAAAGTGATTCGCCAAATCCTAAATGGTTCACCCGTAATTACTTTTTCCCTTAACATCCTCCTACAATGTCCACTATGGGCATCCGTAAATTAAATCTTGTTGATATGCGATATCGTGTCTTAAAATCATCAACAAGTACAAACTACCGGAGGAAATTATTACATTATTATATGGGGAGCAGCATGATCCCATAAATGAACCAGATCGCTAACATTTCCACTAAAACTTGATCGTCACCCCAGGAATCGGAGGCTTTGTAATTAACCTCAACTCTTAAAAAGATTTCTATCATTTTAAGTAAGTTCTCTGCCCAGCCCAACAACACAAAATTTCCATTACCTGCCACAAGTTTCCAAAAGATGCAACAAATGCCATGAAAAATTACTCCCTAGAGAAAATTAGAAGCCAACTATTTATGCAAACAATTGCTATAATTCATAGTTACGTTGCAGGGCGTGCGTTTATTTAGATAAATAGTTTTGGTGTTTAACGTTTAACCCTTTGTCTCTTTAATCCCGAAAAGAAAAAAAAGAAGCAGTTATCTTTGGTTAGCATCGTCATGTTCTCAAATGCTGCCATTTTCGGGTGCATCGCATTGGGGGAAGTTTGGATGTAAGTATGTAGGGTGTAAATGTGAGTGTGAATCCCAACATTTTTGTGTGAGAGGAAATAAAAGGTCGGGCTGAGAGTGAATGGCTTTGGTAATGCAAGATGTTTTTTAAAGCTCACTAGGGAAGAGCCGGAAAGTTAATGTCGCTATCATTATTACACATTTTGATGCGAATAATGAATAAATTAGCAGAGCGTTGGATTCCGTGGACGTGAGCAGACAGCTCCATTGCTTCAAAACACTTTCTCTCGCCCAAATGCAATATTCTTGGCTGGAAATAACCAACTTCTTTATTCTTTCTCTATATAAGAAAGGCCCAACTTGGCTTTATTAGTGGAAAGGAAATGGAGCAGAATATATGCTGGGAATATCTGGGAAAGAGAGAAAGTTGACATTTTAAACAGATTTTTTGAGAGCTGTGGATAGTGCCCACCTTGAATGAAATGAACCCGATCTAGATTTTGGGTGAATGTGCCAAAATGTAGAATTTGAGGAAATTGTATCATTATCTTGCCATCTGCTTCATCATCTGTAGAAAGCAAGCAAAGGTATGTATGTATATGGACTGCATCCGAGGATTCTCCAACTGAAGCAATCAATGGATCCCTTTCAGTATGATCACACTTTATTTTATACGTCAGCCAACAAACAGTTCCCCGTTTTTACGACTTTCTCTCCTTCATTTATTTCCCCAGATATTGATCCACATAACGCATCACAAACAAACTTGCCAAAATTCCCTTTCCACCAAATCAACATCTCATCACAGTGTAGAAAACATTTAAATTTTTTCAAATAATTAAGCCAGACTTAAACAATAATTAGTGTCCCTTGTTCACTACAATTAGGGGGAAATTTTGTGAATGGGATATGCAAATTAATGAGCCTAGCTTATGTATTTCTACCCCAAAATTATTGGATTCTAAAATGCAGCTTTATGCAGCTTTATTATGAATGTCATTCGTTCAAAGTCAAGAGGAAGCAATTCATTTGGGTCTCTTAGTTAGTAATTACAACCACTTACTAAATATGACCTAAATAAGCATTTCAAAAGCTGGAAGCACTTTTTACCTTGTTCTTTTAGGCATTTTAAGGCAATTTGTAGTCACAGAAGAGAACGCAACTCCAGGTAGGTAACTTACACAATGTGTGTGTGTAAGTGTAATTATTAAATAGTTTTGGTAAATTGTCTTGTGGGTGTGTTTTGGGTAAAGCTCGTGGATTAAACTTCTTTCCTCGCTCTTAATCAACAATTAAGATTCAGGAGGTAATTTTCCCTCTTCCGGAAGGACCACCGGAGATAAAATAAAAGCTTAAAAGCTTTTACGACGGTCAGTCCTCTTTTTATGGCCGATTTTAATTTGGTAAATGCTTAACGGCTTCATTAAATAATGCAATAGGAGGGAGTCACAAATAAATAAATATCTTTTGGTCATCCTCCAGATTGGTGGGCTGCCACAAACCATAAATCTGCCATGAAGTTAATTAACCAATTACACGCCTTTTTATTCCGTTGTCCCCATAACTGACTAAAGCTGAGGAAGAAGTGCAGTCTAATTACCTCATTCACACTCATTTGGTCACCTTACCATCTAATAAGCTGCATTTCTACACTTTTACTATAAACTTTTGGTGTCTGCATTTCATTTCTTGAAACAACATATGTAAGTACATACATACATATGCTAAAATCAAATTAAAAGTAAATCAAATTAAATCCAAAGCTGCCAATTCTACATTCTACATACTTATTTACATGCACAAAAAACTTCACACCGCAAAATGCATGCTTGTCTCCCTCCTCTGTATGAAACAAGTTAGCTGCCAATTAAAAACACTTTTTTAAAAACACTTTCCTCTAATCTAAATCACATCAGCTAAAGGCTACTACCTATACACAATACAATACAATGTTTTGTTTTGTTAAGGCATAATAATAATGGCCGAAGAAAACATTCAAACTGGACTCTGATACCACTCCAGATAAAAGTTTATAATGAGCAAAACTCGGAATCAAACCAGATCAACTCAACAGCCAGCTAACCGTCAATAATCACAGAAGCTGATACATGAGCCCAAATCATCAGTTGCTGGACATGTTCAGTGGTTTTTAGTTTTTGTTGCTCCTTTATTTTTTTCCTATTTTCAGGGGATCAATCACAATCATAAAGGTTTATATATTACACAAGTACATACAAATCAAAGTGCAGGGTGTTTATTAAAAAGTTTCCCAAGTTTTTTCCCTCAAAGCCATTAAGTATTTTTGCACAAACCCGCAAACATTATCACTTTAGTGAGATCCTTTCTTTTGATAAAATTGTGAGAACAAAATAAATAGAGTTTATAAAGAAAGAACAATTCGGAATGTTGGAGCATCAAACTTACAACTTTTGTGCTGTGCATTGCATAGTTCCATCAATTGTTGCATAATAATAAATTAAACTTATAAACCAGTCAGAGCCAGACATATTAATTGAATAGGAAATTTGATTACGGGGGAACACAGCAGGGCAAAAATTAACAGATTAATAAAATGCTTTTATGATCTTTTATTCAATTAACTTGTAAATAAATAGTTGTTCAGCTTCTAAATTAAAATGAGTAATCATTATGATTAAGCTTGTAAACATGATGCAAACTATTTACTACACCCTGTATGTATACAATGTAAAATAAAATACATAGGTCAGCAGAAGCCGAAATAAATGCATAGTTTTTAATCGTTTTCGTAAGTAGGTATCAAACTTACTCAAGTTTTTAGCATAAAATGAAATAAAAATGCGTGAGATTCCTTTTCCCACGCTACCTCCAATATTTCACTCCTACTTTCAAACTCGGTTGACTTTTCCATTTATTTTATTCATTGAGCAACTAATCTGCAGCTTCTTGTATGTCAAGCAAAGCAACCACAGAACAGAGCAAGTCAAGTGGTCAGTCTGGAATGAATATTTACAACTTGCCATCTCAGCCCAAGTCAAAAACATTTAAGAGCATGTTGGAGGGTGCGCTGAGTAAATTGGCAGGGATTTGTTTAAGAAATCAGATTGAAAGCGCCACCATGAGAGACTTTGCAGTTTTCGTGCCTCATAAATCTAGCCCTGGACTAACAAACAGGATTTGTAACTCATTGATAAAAACAATGCAATGGAAATCATCTTAAATTTGTATAATTCATTAGAGTTTAGCTTAAATTTTGGAATAGTGTATCAGAGAAACATTGCATTGCATTGGCAGCTAAATCCACCTACTTTTAATTGCCCATTCACGAAATCATTTCAACCCAAAGATTAAAACATAACGTAAACCCAATTTTTGATTTTTATTGCATTTCAATTTTCTAGTTTTATACGTGCTCACTCATCTTTAACGTTGCGACTTCCGTTATATACAAAAATCCTCCAGGCAGACAATTTAAGACACCAACCAATTTTTTACATCAGTTCCGCTTCTTCTTCCATCCAATGGATTATTTTATTTATGCATGAAGCCAATGCCAATATTCAGATCAAAATCAAAATCCAAACCCACCCTCATCAGAGTCTGCATCAAAAGGGTTACTGCATACAACGAAAGTAGTCAGTCAACTGAAGTTTAACTCTTGGACATTAAACACACTCGTGGTAGTTGGAATATTATATTATATTATGAGGTCGTTCCAACCACCTGTGAATGGCTTCCATAATGTCCACCAAAATCATGCTCATTTCAATGATTTCTATAAACCCTTTGTGCACAAATGAAGTTTCACCCCTTGTCACATCACAGCCAAAAACCAAAACCACGTAATAATTCCCAGATGCTCACATGTAGAACATCAAGTAAAAGCAACCTCAAACTCCAAAATCAAAGTTAACCGCAAAGCAAAAGCATTGCAGCAGTAAAATAAATCCATGCAGCTCTAGTTTTGCACACCCCGTACAATAAAAAGCACCACAAAATACTGTTTGAAAGTGTTGACGAGCTGTCACAAATAGTTTGACACAGTCCACTAACTCGGCAGAGATGAGGAGCCAAAATGACCGTAAATAGTTTCTAAAACCAAACCACATTTTACACTCCACTGCTCATACACTGTGTTTGTCCATTATAAGTTATTATTTTCTGCAAATTGTAGAAACAATAAATAAATCCTACAAATGGTAACATCCTTTTGATGACATTATTAGCCAACGGATGCTGGCAATAAAATATATAAACTACTTAATTGCTTGTAGATAAAATAGATTGTGGTACATAATGTAATGTTTTCTCAATATCAGCAGTACTCTAAGTCATTAAATTATTTTACGCAGCGGCTCACATTACTAATGACTCTTTAATTGCTCACGTAAATGCCACAAACAAAGCGGGTATTAATATGTTGAGGGGATTTCCAACTTGACAAGACACGAGCTATAAAATACATTTTAAAGGGGTATATTAAGAATCAGCTCTCAAATCAATTAATAACTTGACTTAACGGTAGTTTTCTAGGACCAACCAGGTTGATATTTATAAATAAGTATATAAAAAAATCCTAGCTGGAAACTTGAACATACATGTTATTTTAAAGCATCCCTTTATTTATTAGCTTACCAACAGAGTTAACGATCAAAGTCAGTCATAATTTTGCAGCTTTGACAGCCAAAGAACCTAAAAGTTGAGAGTTATATTTGATTTTCCTTAGATTTGGAACATTTTCATTTTCTCCCCTTGGTAAGAAAGGAAATCTAATTGAGTGAGTTTAATTTGAGCTTTTATTAAGTCAAATAATGAATAGAATCATCATCATCATCAAGACAAGACAAGATCACATCTGGCTCAATAAAAAAGGTGGAAATTGCTTCAAAACTTAAAAGCTTTCAAAGAACTGATCCCATGCCACCCAACACGGTCATAATATCTATGTAGTTATGTAACAAGTTGCATATATATACAGTAATATTTTTTGTGCAATACAAATCTACAGTTTTTACAAAATCATGAATCACGACCTATCTAACGAGCCAATTTGTAAGAATTGATGAAACTGTTGAATGAGTAATTGTTCAATTGAGTTGATTAATTATTTTGCTTGTAAAGTAATTAGTGATTTTTCTCATTTCATTTAAGCCCTGTTTGTTTGTTTTGTCTGTTGTCACTCAAAGTCAAGATTATCTTGGGAAAGGATGTGGAGTCCATTAAATGGACGAAGAAAGTTATTCATTAAGTGTCCATTGTCACTTTGGCCATTGTCTGTCTCTGATTGTGTTATGAGTTGAAACATGGGCAAGGAAATGCCGTAAAGATAATGGATAGCGCCGGACTTTATTTTATTACACTACGCAGTGCATATTATCGACAACTAACTTCAGTCTTTGAAGCATCTCATTAATTACAGAGTCAAAAATGGACAAGAACAAATCATTAGAAATGGGTCTAGCTTGTAAAGAATGTTTATTTTATTGGGTATTTATTCCCTTTAAATGTGCCCATTCTCTGTTCTTTATTTTCAGTCTCCATGCTTTGTTCAGGGTTTAAAATCAACGGGGCAAATTGAAATGTTGGATGTAAAAACGCTTCGCCTTTTTAAGCAAATTAAGTATGACATATATTTCAAAAATTTCACCAACTCCTATGTATGCTTATCGTCATCCCATCAAAATTTTAAATGCGATTTTAGTGTAACAAATTCTAATCAAATTAATCTATCTTAATTACTCCTATTCCCTCTCCTTTTATACATTTTTAAGTCGTCTCCTAAAGTTCTAAATGACAAATAAAATTTAAACTTAACACGCCCAACTCAATAACTTTGACACTCTGCAAAAGAAATCTAATCAACTCACGTTTAGTGCCTCGTCAAAAACATTACTTGAATTTATTTATTGGTCATTCATTGCACTTATTATAGTTTGTGAGCCTTTAATTGTTTACTGATAGCCCATTTGGGTCTTTAAAGTGTTAATCATTGACTTTTATTTTATGGAGATGCAGCCAAATAAATGGAAAGCTGAACTGATTATTTGGGAAAAGGATAAATTTTAATCGAGCATTTTGTTAACTGCAAACTTTGTACATAAACATGGATCGATTTGGTATTTTCAATTCATTTACAATTATGTACAAACTTTTATTATTGCCATTGCAATCACGTCCACACTTTAAAATGTTTTTAAAGATGCCCATCAATTAATTTTGATCTCATTTTTGACAACAGTAGCAAAAGCACATCCACTAAATAATTGCTAATGTGACTTCTAAGGGCGCGTCTCATTATTAATAGCCTTAACAAAACCAGAAGCCGAAACTTATACATAAATGAAAATAACACACCCTATATTCTGTAATTTTATTCTCAAATATTTTACTTAAAAAATTGGCAAGAGCCTCAGATGATGCAAAATATTGTAAAACTGCAATAACAATTAAGCACAACGCAGGCACGAATTTTGCTAATTGATATTGTTTGTTCAATAGCCTTCTAAGATAAGGCTTGAGATAAGAATTTGCAAGCAAGTTCAATTAGCTGGTGGAAAAGTTGTCACATAATATTCTGTAATACTCAACAATGCTCAACAATGAGCGACCTCCCATCATCAACTGTCCAATAGATCACCAATTTTTAAAGCTTTACATCTTCTCACAAATTAGCTGTCAACTGAGTCTTATCTCTCTTTATCGATTTATCCACCAAAACATGACCATCAATAAGACCAAATTGCAATTGCTCAAAACCTGTTGTTGACAGCTTAGGAGACAAATTTTTATTATGGTTATTATTCGCAAAATAAAAATATTTGTCATCTTTCAGGTCAAAGAATCCATCATTCTTTTTTTTAAAAAAATGGAATTAAGAGCTTAAGCAAAACTTAATTTTGCTAATTAGATGCCTGCAAAGTGGCAATTTGTAATGTCCGTTTGAAAATTTAAGCCTACCTAATTAAGAGCCTTCTCGAGCAAAGTGCCACAGAGCCCAAGACTATGATTAGCCGTAAATTTTCACATTCACATAAAAAGAGGATGTAATTTAACCAAAACAGGAGCAAGCAAACCAAAAAAAACAACACGCGAAATTATCTCGCTCGCTACACATGAGAGCACAGTTTATTATACACATTATAGTATCTTACATACAAATTGCTCCAGTTTTTACATCATTTTATATTTTAAAACACCCTGAATCTTACGGATCTACAAAAAGATGCAAACTTCTAAAACCATTTGGCTTATGTTCCTTCTTTTTCGGATATCATGCGTTTGTCTCCCTCGGGATAAGATTGAGTATGCAAATTCTATGATTTGATACACATGGAATATAAACCACAACCAAATAACATTTTTTTCTTTCTTTGCCCTTTCCCTGCGTAATCTCAACGGAAAACAAACAGAAGCAGAGAAAAAAGAGTTGCTGATAAATTATTCAAATCCGATTAAGTTTATCTCCGCCAAGAAAGAAAGAGTTCCTCTTCATTAAACAACTTTTTTTCTTGTGGCCGAAATGAGCTAATCTTTTGCTGATTAACAAAGAATGAAGTGAATAAAATAAAACTTTTCTAAGCTAATGGGATTAGACTCATTTAAATATCCTTTGGACTGGGATTAAAAATTTAATTGTTTGTTTTATAATTCAAGCCTTTCTCACTCACCTATAGTATGGGAATGCGGCTTGTGGGACGTGGAGATCCATCGGCATGGAATGATGAGCGTGGAGTTGACCAGGATAACCTTCACCCGGACCCATCATTTTTTAATTGGTAAAACACACACTTTGCTTTGTTTAAACAGTCATTGTTTGCTCTAAACACAAAAGCTCCAAATTCCAAGTTCTCAAAGGTATAAAAATGTTTTGGGGTAAATTGGCACAAACAAATTGGCAAGAGGCTTTAATGTTATTAACTCTAACAAGTTCTGGTGGGATTGTTAATTTGCGGCTTCATTTCTGTTGCCCACTCACTCATTAGAACTCGACCACTTTACACTTTTGCCTCCACTACATAATCCAAATTGGTAAAAGTTGTTGAAAAGTTGCTTGAAGTCTTTGCTTGGACTTGTAGGGAAAATGTAATTTAATATTTTGCTCTAAATTGCTTGACAGCTAAAGGTGAGAAATATTAAAGTTGTTTAACACTTGTCGAAATTATAATTTAAATAGTATAAGGTCAGTTTTTGGGAATAATAATAATATGGGAAAAGTTTGTCAAACTGGGAATCAAAATGCGGCCAGCATTGTCCACGTCTCTTCAGTATGTAGTGGAGAAAGGTGGAGTGTCTGCAGAATATAAATGAATGATGGGGCAATAAGATATTTGTGGAACTGGATCAAATGCACTTTTACCCTTGTCACGTTATTGTCAATTAAATTATCCTCACGTTCACATCCGGAATGTCTACGCAAAGACGCAGAGAAAGTTTACTACGCTTTCCTCTCTCTCTTTATACGTTTACTTCCTTGTTTATAAACAACGTTGCACTTGCAGCAATATAAAATCCGATTAACTAAATAGTTAAGACTCAAAAGTGTCTCAGATTTGTATCAATTTTCCCCAACTTATACACTTGTTTCTTAAAAATTTCTCTGGGGGCAGAATGAGATTTCTTGGAAATGTTTCCAATTTATGAGTGTTTGTTCTCACTTTTTTCCAAACTGTAGCACTTTCCCCAAGATGTAAAAAAATGCGTGTTTTGATACTTAAAGAAGCCTTTGTTTGTTGTCCCTTGATCTTGGCTCACTCACAAACGAACGGGCTATGAGGTTGGTGGTGTTTGGTTGTGAGTATATAATTGTGTGCATTGGATTGCATTGCATACAGCGGAGGTGGGTCTAACTATTCCCGCCGAGGGGTTGGTCTTTTTCACGCGCAAGACGTCCTGCCTACTTTTTATTCATGTCATATATCTCATCCAGAGCCGACCGGGACAGACCTTGGCTCTTTCTCCACAAAACATCACTTTCTGCCAAAGTATGAGATATCTCAAAGTTTCTTTGTATTATATTTCATCAACATATTGTTAAAAATATATTAAAGAGAGGTAGCAGGTGAAGAAGAGCGATACCAAGCTGTTGTTTCATTTTACATACAAAGTTGTTAACATCATTTTGGTTTATGACTTGGCTCCAAGATTCTCATTTTTTGATCCAATTTTATACTTTTAAAACTGGACACTCGTTTCATTTGATGTGTACTTTCATTTTTTTACTTGACCGGATACAAGTTGTTAAGATAGAGTTTGGTCATCCATCCCATCGGCTTGTGGTTCATTTCCTCACTCGATTTTTCATACTTCTTCATCCTTTATTTTTTTTTAAAAAAACCTTTCATTCTCTTATTGTTGCCACAATTAACACTTGGGTATTATTAATTTAATGTACTTCATAAATGTCCTTCGCCAGCTCCATTACTCATTTTGTAACTTGTCTCTGTGATAATTTGCGTTGCGGTTTCGCAACAGCACCTTTAATTACATACCCCAAGCACTTTGATTTTCAGGGTGCCTCAAAATGAATAAAATGACTCCCTTGTCTCTAGCCATAAAACCATAATTTTGCACTTTTACGAGCTGGGTCCTTGGTCAGAAATAATTATTAGAAATCGTAGAGAGAGTCCCCAGGGCCCTGACTCGTGCTGAGATGACTAATGGGAGCTTACATTGTGTATATTTATATATATGGTTGACCACTCCAGGGAGTCGCGTGCCTTGCCAATATCCATTTTTTTATATTTCAATCACTCAGATAGTGCCACACTCTTCAATTAGGATTTTGTGGGATATTGATACACAAGCTGTGAGATGGACATCAAAAAGTTCAAAAGTAAGCATCCATTTGTTTGCATCGTGTCATCAACTGTTGCCCTGCCCAAGTTAATGCGATATGATATGCTACGCTACATGGTTTCAAATTCTCTTGACAATCATCATTAATAAATTTCAACTTTTAAAACCCTTTTTCTTAAGGGTGGTAGAGAGTTGTACTGTTTGGGTGTTTCTGTCACGATTACACAGCCCCCACACAGTGGACCAGCCAAATATTAGTATCCTCTGAATTGGTTGATGAAATATGGAAATTATTACTCGCTAATGTAATACAATATTGTGATAAAAGGGAATGAAACGATTTTTATTAAAAACATAAACTATAAGTTACAAGGACGTAAATTTTCGCAATGAAGTCTCACCTTTGGTTTTACAACCTGCCAACTCGTGATTATTATTTTAATCAGTTTCTTACTAATTTGATGATATGAATTAAACCTGTCATGTAGAGTTTTTATTATAAAGGGACAGAGTTTATGGTTCGAAAAACAAGCCAAGGCAAGGTCGAGTATAAAACTTGAAAGGCTGTGAAAATTACGCAAAATTACGTAATTTGTAATTAGCCAACACAAGTTTATAATAAAAACCATTTGTAATTTTTATAATTTGTAAACTGCATTCTTGACAAGCTATGAAACCCGAGACATTTGAATCTTAAAAAACATCGGCTATGCCACACTATAAACTATAAATTAAAGGGAAAATTCCGAGAAAGAGTCAAGATTTAAGGGCCGCGTCATAAGGTTGTGACAGAATGAAATAATCATTGTAACAAATGGACTCGCTCCAGATCAGAAGTAAGAAGACGGCCTCCCACCGAGAAGCACACAAGAAATAAATCTGACACGACAACTCCTAATTTGTCACACTACCAAACCGACAACAAAATATTTCTTCAAAAGCTACTGCACAAGCTTCTTGCTTGATTTATTTTATGGCTAATTCCAATCATTTCAATCATCATAAAAATTTATGTCGAAATGTCAATCAGGAGATTTTATACGCTAACTCAAATGTCATAACACTTTTTTTATTAAAAATGTAAATATTTATGTATTTATCGTGTAACTAATCCCAGACTAGTTGGCTCTTCTTACTAAAAAATTAATTCACAGTATCTCATTTCAAAGAAAGCCAATGGGTAATTATAAAAGTGCAACCAACTTGTTTTGGCATCAAATTACCCACTGTTCTTGTGTCTGTATCGGTTTTCATAAACTGCAAAAAATTATGCTTATAACTATGTAAGTAAGTACCTCAAACTTTTATATTGGTACAATGACATAGAGAGATAAATGAGTAATTTTTAATATTACTGAAAAAGTTGTTGGTTAAGTTTTGCAGACAGTTTTGACAGAGCAATTCATTTCACGGAGGAATTTTCAAGATTTTGCAAATTGGTTTTATGGGTTTTAACTTGTACAAATGTGTATTACACACAGTGAAATGCTTAAAATTGTGTAGCAATCATAAAGATCTTGTATCTCAATTTTGAGTCTTTGTAACTAAAAAGTTGAAAAGATGAAACGATTTCTTGAAAAGAACTGGATCAAAAGAAATCAAAAGGTAGGAAGATAGAGAATAAAACTTTTGGACATTTTCTAACGTGGAATGTTTTCTTGATGAGAGGTTTTTTATAGGATTGGAAATTTATTTTACCGAACATTTTATATCCAATTTGAGCATTTTATTCTGTAATTCTTTAGGTCTTTTTAGATTCGTCATTTTAAAATCCCCTTTCATAAGCACAATCAAAAATGTTGACCACATCAACATCAATCTCAACTCACGTACAATGAAAACCATTGCAATTTCTCAGATGCATCCGATTGTTTTTTTCTATTCTATGCTATGCTTAGATCATGCTATTCTTTCTTTGCCCTAATCTGCCAATCTAAAGCCATAAAAGTCAATTATGTTTGTAGTAAAGAAAGAAATAATTACTTGGTAATTAAGCCCTAAGTAAGAGATTTATTGTTATGATCTCTTTTAGCCGGTAAGACAAAATGCAATTTTCACAGCCAGAGCTAATTTGCAATAAAGTGCAGATAGGTGAGTGGTGCAATAAAATAAATTTTATTAGCTATTCCGAAACTGTACGTAAACATAAACTTAATATACATATATCTACCTGCTTCCACAAAACAAAACTAATTACTCATGTCAAATTGGAAGGAAATGGAGTCATTTTTTCCTCCGCAAAATCCGCCCCTTTGCGGCTTTGCAAAGTTTTAATTGGAATCGAAAAAAAATGTTTGCAAGTGCATACAACTTTTGAAGTATGTTGTGTTTAAACATAAATATGTACATGGGATTTTTTTTTACATCAACATATTTGAGAAGCGTTTCCAATCATCCTGACTTGACGAAACTTATTCATTGATGAATTATACATAACTACACCTGCGGCCAGGTCATCCAAACAAAATTCTTCTTAATGTGACAGATATTCAATTAAATTATTCCAATAGCCAAACACAAGCCTCTGCGGCCAATTCATTAGTTTCATCTCAAACAAGACTCGGCAGGACACTTTGGAAAATTTAAATATAGTAAATTCCTTGAAGGCAAAGCATTTTTTGAGCCACCCTTCGCATCAGTTAGATACTTTGCCTGTCACTGACTGAATTTTTGTTCAGAGAACTTCAAAACGTTGGAGGAATATCAATGAATGAAATATTAATTCATTTCTTTTTCTTAATGGGCACAAGCCTCTCTCCTCCTTTAAGCCCTTTAAAACTTAAACAAATAAAAAAAGCATAATCTTAAGCCAAGAAAAACATCTCTAGTCCATAAATGTAGCAAATATTTAGCCAACCCAACAATATCTAATGGCAGTAATGGCTCATTTATGTGAGGAATAATTCCTTACATGGATTAGTCTTTAATCAACTAAAGAATTTGGCTGAGACAGTCAAATCCATAAGTTATTGAAAACACCCAAGATTAAGTTAACTTTAAAGTCTTCATCTTGAGAAGACTTAACCCATTGTTTCCAACAAAAAATAAGCTATAGCTTATGTAGCTATCATAAAACGCAAAATTCAACATTTAAATAAGTTTTCTTTACAACTTACTAACAACTGAATGATTGTCACAATTACAAAATTTGTCAAAACGCAATGATGAATAACAACGTCCTTTAAAATATTCTTGATTGTCATTCCATTTTCTGTGGCCACTTCACTCAATACGTAACTCATCAGTCACTTTTAATATTTTTTACCCCCATCTTCTACAGAAACTAAAGTCAGGGAGCTGGTAAAGAAATTTGATGAGCCATGTCCACTTTGTTTTTATTTTATCCTGTTTGATATCAATGGATTGTGTGTCATTGTCATCTCATCTTTTACAATCTCAAGACAAATACTCACTTCTTCAGAAGACGAAGGGGTAACATAATATATTTATGTACAAGACTCTCTCCAGGATCTTTCATTTTTTATTTACCAAAGATATCACTGTAGATTGTTTCTGACCAATATGCAGATTAGTTTTGGTCAATTGAGAAGCTTCAATTTCAAATAACTACTTGACAGCTCAAATGTAAATTTTGGGCATCAGTCAAATCCAAACCCAAACCTTTGGCTTGCCCCAACCACTAAAATTAAATGTCAAATACAATGTATTCAGGGTATATTGATTTCCTTGGGCAAAAAGCTTGTTTTCTAAGCCATCCCTGCACATTTGATAATTTCTCCATAATGGATAAAGATCCGTGGTCAGGTGAAATATATTTATGATTGGCATTAAAACTGATTGACATCTTGTATCACATCTCATCTCCAACTCTTCGTTATCGTTATTATTTATCGTCAAACTGGCCAACTACTGTCATTCACGGAACAAGATTAATTTATTTTGGCTTCCAAATCTCAATCTTCAATTGCATTCGACAATTGATTCAACTACAACTAATAAAATAGAAATAATGACAGTTAATAAATTGGCAGTTTGGAACAGAGATTAATTTGATGTGGCTTCTGTGCTACGCAATTTGTTGTTTTCAATTTTAACACACCCTGCACAAATTATTAAAAAAATGCAGTCTAATATTCAATCATTTATCAAACAGGAAATATCATTAAAATTGTAAAAATGTACTAAATTACATAAAAAACAAGACCATAATTTATCCAGCTAATGCAACGAAATGACCACTTACACTTGGGACAGGGAAAAATTGCAACGGAAGCTGAAACCAAAAAACTAAAAAGTTTCATTTCATTCAACAACGCAACGGTCAGAGCAAAAGATTTCTTTCTCCACCACAATTAAAGTGAGACCGGAGGCAAATCCATAACTTAATAATAAAATAAAATGAAGCCACTAACTCACTCTCGCTTTCTGTTCTATGTATGAACTTCTCATTATACTACGCCCAACGTAATTGACGAGTTGGGTTTAAAAAATGGAAAAAATGATGGAAATAAAATGGTTTGATGGACAGCCTGCCCGCTACCTTGCTTTTGCCTCCTTCATTAACAAACTATACAAATGGAAGAAAAATAAGCTCTTACGAGTCAAGAGATGTAATAATGCAGCGGAAAAATTTGCACATGCAATTAGCAGTACCAATGTCACAAATTGACAAATTTTTTGATTGCTGATCTTGTCTTGAGGTCAAATTTTAACTTGCTCATTTCCAAAATTACATTTTATATTGTACGGACATGTCTCCGTAAAAGTTACGATGTGGTTAAATGTCCATTTTAATAGCTAGCTGAAAGACGGACGGACAATTTGCTCACATAATATAACATACTACATTATATATAATGCAAATCCTAACCCAAACTTGGTCTTGCTAAAAACATAAATTTTATTTCTAAAGCTTCTGTTCCACTTTTAATCGGCTGCAGATAAAACTTGCAATTTTATTCCTTCGTTAATATCAAATTGACATTACAACTTTTGCAGTATTTAATTGGATCCTTTCTTTCCCAAATCATTTATCAATATCGGGGCTTGAACTATACACAAACAAATAAATAAATCTCTTTTTTCCACCGTTTCACATCCACTCCGCTTGAATGGGTTGAGTTATGTGGGGAATAAAATTCGCTATTTTTACCAAGACAAGCCATTCATCCTTTGCATAGGGTAAAAGCATCACAATATTCAAATGAGCTCATGAACAGAGATAAAAGAATTTATCTCAAGCTACTCCACAATATGTACAATATATGTACAAGCCACACACGAGAGAAACTTTTTTATTTGGCCCCTCAAGGGACACCTTACAAATACAAAAGGCCCAATACTCATCCAATCTTTTCCTCCATCTATTTTAAATTTTAAGCGTTTAACGACCAAAACTGTTGCGTTTGCTTCCAAATCCCATAAGTTTACAATGTTATGGTACATTAGTCTAGTCAAATGATCCCATTTTGCGGGGGCAATTTGGATATAATGTATAAACATATTTGTTTCTAAACTTAATTTTTTACTGATACGATTATTATCATTGCCACTAAATTTTCTTTTATTTTATTTTCTTTATCGTAAAGGAATCAGAGTCTAGAGAGAGCTTTTTATTTGCCGAAATAAGTGTCCTTTATTATTCCAGTTGGATATGATTTATCCCCGTTCACAAACTATCTTCCCAAATCATCTTTCCATTTAGTCAGATTACAAGAGAAGATAGAAGAGACATTTAAAGATGAGAGTAGTTTAAACTCAACTTATTTTGAGATTTCAAATGTCTTCGAGCTTGTTTGTTTTTTTGAGGGATGGGGAATATTTCTGAAAATATCAAGTCGGTAGTTGATCAAAGCATTTATATAAATTGTAAAATCTTTGGAAATAATTAGAGCAAATTATCATATAAATGAGACAAGTGGTGGACCTCCCATGTTTCCAGTAATTGGCCTGGAAAAATCATCACCTTAGGTGGCAGGAAATAAGCAAAAAGTTTGGTTAGATTCAATTTCAGTTTCCAAACTTTTAAGTTATGCTAAAATAAAACAAAAGAAAAAGTGTTAAATTGAATTCAAGGTGTTTCAAAAAAATTGCTTACATACAATGTAAGCACGCAAAGAAGAAATCAATACTAAATAACATCACGCCATTCCATTTTCATTAGTAAAGTAAATTCTTCGGCATAAATGAATAAATTCTTGCATGAAGAAATTAGTTAACAATAAATTGACACGACGAGGGAACAATTAAATGGATGGCTAATTAAACCGTAGCCTTCTGGAATTGAAAGTTGAGCGATATAATAATCAAATTAAGGCAGAAAAGTTGTTGTTACATTGCTACCGAATTTAAACATGACACGAACAGAGGAATGAAACTTTGTTGATTTTAATAACTTAAAAAAAAGTTTTTTTTACCATACATGAGCATTTAGTTTTATGAGGGAATGAATTTGAATACCTAGCAGATGTCCAGTTTTAAAGTTATCTGAAATCAGGCAATCTACATTTTAAATTTTACTACTTCTTCTTCTTAAAAGTAATAAAAAGTAACAATCTAACAATTTGCGATTAAGACGTATTCTCTCTCCTGTCGCGTAATGGACAATGAGACGACTACTCTGCTCTGCTTTATGACCAACTAAAACAAGCAGCAGGTGAAAAACATTTTGAGGCAAAACTGTTTTAGCAATTTTGGAAATAAAGTAAACATTTGACAACATTTTTATTACAAATGACTTGAGAGGACAAAATGTCTCATCTCGTAAAGATTGACACGACCACATAACAATAAAAAGACATCATAATTTAACAACCCACTACAAACTGCCACAATAACTATTGCAAGTAAAATTCAAAATTAAAATTAAACTCTGGCGACATTGATGCTTAACTTGAGATATAATCAAAAGAAAATGAGACCAGTCGGGATTTTTTCTAAAAGAAAGATCCATGATTGTGAGAAATTATTGTTGAGTTGATGGTTTGATGGCTTAGCAGCTCCTGAATTATTTTATTTTACCCACGTCTCACATAATTAGCATTGTGTAAAGAAAGCAGGGCATGAAATAATCTCAATAGCTAACTGCTACTGGAATTTGTTCAATTTGTCCAACGCTTGTTAAAATGGTGTCTTGAATGCAATACATCTTAAACTCGAGATACTTAATCAAAAAATTCGTCTTGGTTTCTTGAATAAATAGATGGCAAACTCAAACAAAGCAGCGACGGTTCTTTTTATATAATCTAAAAATCAAAATCTGGACTGGCCAAGAATCCCAAATCAGTTTAAGCCTCTATGTTGTAAAGCTTAAATCCGAATTGTAAAATCTTACAATCTCTCACCTGCTACCTGTTTGATTTGATTTGATTGAAGTCCGTGTTAAAATGCATGTTTCTGGCAGCAGCTTCTGTATCTAATTTAATACCTGCTTTTTCAGAGAAGAGCAGAATTTAAATGGGATGATGACTTTTTGACTTTAAATTGTTTTGGCACAATTCAGCTTTACCTCTCCCCGTTATGTTATTATTTTAATTTCATTCTCAAAAATGTCCAATAACATTAATCTTGGAAATTTACCAACATAAAAATTTACGACTTTACATAATTGGTTAGAAAGGTGGTAATTCTCTCATCTCGTTACTCACCTTTTCTGTTGTTATCATCAATAATAAATTGGTTGACTGCTTCTTATTTGTAATTGTAATGAACTACCTTCTTATTATTATTTGTCGAGGACCGTTCACCAATTGCTGGGTGAATATTTCAATCTGCAAAAGTGCCAATTTCCCTATTCTTGAGCTTGCTACCAAATTCCTTAGATTTCTAAAGTTATGCAGTTTACCCCAAAATATGGAAATGGAAGCAACATTTTTTCTAGCAATTATTTCCTTGTAATACGATATCAAATTGAATTTTAACGGGTTAAATTCACACTAGCCAATTGGAATTACCAGTTCTAGCTTTAGATTGGAGATATAGTTTACGAGGTGGATGTTGAGAGAATTTTTAGAGTGTGATTACTAGACCGACCTCCCAACCTTTCTCCACTCCCTCGCCAAAAATTTGCAAGCAAATTATACATAAATTGAGGCCTCTTCAATAATTTAACTAGCTGCATGCTCAAATAATATTTTCAAGAGGCTGTTATCAACTTGGATTGTAAATAAATTTATGTCAATTTTTTTTTACATTTTGACACAGTAGCATCAGCAGCTTTTAAGATTTGTGTGGCTGCACTTTGCATTACTTAAATTCCAACGCGCTTAAAATTCTTGGGTTTCATGCACGATTTACTTATTTGTCCACAGATTTTATTGATTGTTGTGGTTTTATTTGTTGATATAAATCTGATGAGCACAAACTGGAAGGAAATGTAAAATAAATCCCTTCTTAGTTGGTGGCCACTTCTTTGGGAGTTCTTTCATTTGCTACCGAAATTAGTTTTGAGTTGATGGACAATCAAGAAGAGTTTTGAGTTTTGATTTCTGATTGTAAATAAATAAATGGCATCCTCCTCAATCACTCTTTTGTACGGGGCCACTTCTCCTGTCATTATTACTACTTCGGAGTGATGGATCCTTACAATAAATTAATGCTACTGACTACTAAGCCAAAGAAAGAAAGTTGTATAAATTGTCTGCATTAGGATAAGTGCCTAAAATATTTCAGAAATATTCAAGAATGGAGAGTGTCTTGAGGATTTTATATACGAACCAAAGTCCATTTTATCTTTATCTCAATTGCTTTCTGAACACTGCAATTACATTATCAAAGAAGAGAGGAGCCATAATTTCTCAAAATTCCCCATCTTAAGGTCCAGGAAGATGAATTACGGATGATTTGCATCTTACCGATAAATGAAGGACTATGACTCTGCTTTTCCATCCATCAGGAAAAAAATCCCAATTTTAAATTTGAATGGAAGAGGTTCATTACGCAACAATCATTACAGAAGCCGTCTATAATTTTCCGGTTGATTGTCTCCTAATTACCATCACAAGGGTAAATATAGGCCAAACTTTCCAAGAGATGAACAAACCAGACAAACTTTAACTTTCGTTAGATAGGAAATCCCATTTAGATATGAAAATGGAAAAACATGATACAAACCAAAACACACGACGTAGGATGATGATAAAAAATGTAATCCTCATTTTACCAGACGGTTGTCGGAGTGTACACAAACCTTTTATTACAATCCACGTATCAATACTAATATGTATCCACAAAATTTATGAAGGATCTAAAGTCAAAATCAATGTATTGTTTTGCTCCTTTAAGAAGCGAGAATTAAAATTTGGTGCCTTAGCATACTTTGTATTAGAGGTAATAAAATTGGGTCATCATTACCCCATATTTTCAAATGAAGATGATCATGTAAGAAGCCGAAAAGAAAAGTGGCCCTTTGTTTTGTTACTTATGATTGCATGCTGGCGAAAGAAAGAATTTTGTTTCTCTTATAAACTTTATTGCTCCCATTACAAGCAGTTGACAGTCTTCTGCTTTTATCCAAGACCAAGACCTGTTTTAAATAAGTTACAAGAGCCAAAGGCTCCACAAAATTTACCAGTCTAGCTTCCAAAGTAATCGTCATTTCATTAATGGCAGCCGTCTACATACAAAGTCCCAAGTTTAATGAGCAAGGGCAATTAGATATTAGATTCCTTCAGATTCTTTTTTAGAAAATATCGCGTGTGTTGTCATTCCTTAAGAAGCCCCCAAGTTTTTTTTCTTTTCTCGGACACCCTTTAGCCCTTGAATGTAATGTAATGCATAATGGAGTAAACAAGTAAACTCAATCAATTAAAATTAACAAGAGTTGTTTGCGCCTAATTTATTTTGTGTAATTACAATCTTCTGGTGAAAATTGCACTGTCAATCCAACCCAGCGGGATGATAGGGATCAAATTTCTTAAACGTGGAAAGTAAACCGGGGACTAAATGATAATTTCATCTACGAACCACCGACAGGCAGCTATATTAATTAACATCAAAGGAAATTAGACGGCAGGTTATAAAAGAAATTATTCAGCTAATTTTCTCCCTACGAAGGTTAAATACTAATTGGCTAAATTTTAAGAGCAATCCCAGCTCGGCAAATGAAAAAGTCAATCAAATCCATACTACTTAAAGGCCAAGTACAGAGGGACAGGCAGGGAGAAAAGAGTCCGAGCTGCAAATGCAAATTTTAAATGAAACAAATTACAAAAGCAACTTCTGGAAGAACAACTTTAAGTAGACCATTTATAATGCCAAGTTGTGCAAAGTGACTTGTGACCAGCCCATCATCCATCAATCCATCCTTTATTCCACGCTCAACATCATTTATTATCGGCAAATTGAAAACGACATGAACCAACTTAACTCACCGCATACTTAACATTTAGATTAACGCATCAACTCTTTTGTTTGAGGCTACAACATGAAAGATAAAATTTAAAGGCGTCATTTGTTTTAATTTAAAATGGCTCAGGTTTAAAAAGTTCCTGAGCAAGCTTCCAACTAATTTTGCATCTTTGCAGGAGCCTTCAACTTTAAACTTTGCGAGTTGAATACAGATTTTTAATCATGGAAAGTGTCTCAAAATTAATCTCAATTTCCCCATCAAAAACTTTGTTATGTAAAAATGACAGGTTGAAGTAGTCACCCATGATGCAGCCATCAGCCCACTTTTCTTTGAACATAATTCCACTAAATTTCCGCCAACAATTATTATTACATCCCATTACAAGCTCTAGCCTCTTGTTATTTTATTTATCCCAGGAGCAGTTCCTTGTTTAAAATTCTGTTGTCTAATTCATGTTTTTAAAGATAATCTGCTGCGTATATACGTCAACTCACTCAACTAGATCGTTCCTCTTGACTTATATCTTCAATTACTGCTTTGACGGGATGAGAAATTGGTTACTGCTGGATGCAATTTTCTAGGATAATGTTTGATCATACAGATTTTTTTAACTTTTGGTCCATAATTTGATATCTCCCATTAAAACTAGATTCAGATTCAAAATCAAAATCACTTCAACTTATACTCTCTAATTATCCAGTGTCAGGGATTTCACGTCTAATTTGCTGGGGGCTGGCAATAAAAATTTAACTTTTTTGCGGAATTAGCTCAAATCAAAGTGGAATATTACAATATTTTAATGCATGCCTTTGGCCTTAGAATTTGTTGATACAGTTTTAATAGCTGTTAATATCAAGCCTTTGTCTTCAAGAGATTTGGAAATCTTTTATTAAGTAGAGACCAGTAGACAAAAGAAGAAGCAGAGACAAACAAAGCAATGCATTGCTTAAAATGATAACATCTTATAAAAAAGAGGCACTGCAATGCAATGGATTTTAATCCTGTTGACTTATATAAGTATTCTTCTGTCTTGAGCTCAAAGGATTATTTGAAAGTCGACATTCTTTCAAGTCATTACCCACCTAATTTTCAAATTGTTTAGAAAGTAAATCTTTCAACTCGAAAATTTAAGACAGTTTCATTTTGTGACATCTTGTTAAGAAAATATTTTATTGATACAATAACTCCATATAACAGCAATTATTTTTAATCCACAATAATAAAACAATCAGCACAAAAACAAACGTAACGTTGCGGAATTTATGTACCAATCTTCCTTGTAATAAAACGGCTCCATGAATTTCGTTCTTTTCACAACGGAAATATTAATTCCTTTTCATTTATTAGCATTCATAACATGGATTTTACGCTCGATTATCGTTTAGCTTGTTTTATTAGTGGCAAAACATGAAGTAAACTAGATGCACATGTCATGAACTGCCAAAACTAAAACCGCATCAATCCAAACCACAGCGGACGCTGAATCCCAATTACTGCATTAAATTCCACATTCAATTATCTGTATAAAACAAAAGGATTTCGGATTCAGAGTGTAACTCATAACTCATCGTTTAATTTAAGTTGTTATGTATCAAACAAATGAAGCTTTTGAGGGTATAACCGGTAGCCTTCATTTGCCACCTTGTTCTTTTTAATGTCGCAAACAAAAAGCAAAGCATGAATAGTAAATCAGCGTCTCTTGCATTTTTGTGTCATGTTTAATTTATCACGCTTTTATAGGGTCAATTGGGTGGTCGGGCTCTGAATTCTAATTTCAGAGTTGTTATATTAGCTCACATTGGTGCACTATGAAATGAGAGCACTGTAATTTTCATGTTTTCTAGTAGAAAATCCAAAAGCGATGCAAAAATAGGCGAAAGAGGACAATAAATACGTACAATTAATCATTTTCCATCCCACTCTGTTTGCGGTGGTCCGTCTCGTCATGGTTGTGGCAAACAGCATAAATAACACCCTTTTCCTCGGCCCGTGTCTTACTCTGTTCGTCTTGTCTGTCAGTCATAAAATAAAATGAAACAAATGCACATTAAGATTAGTCTTCTTCAGTGTGCCACTCAGCTTTTGCTTTTTGCCTGTTAATGGTCGTAAATTAAAGTGGAATGGGCGATAACTTTCTGGATGAGAGCTTAGTGGACATGTCTACAACTCTAGCCTTTTTTGCTTGCTAAAAAACTTTTATTCTTGTTAGTTGTTGGATGCAAAGCAATGCAAAACTTTTTTGACAAGGGGACGGGCTTGGGCGCAATGGGTTGCTACTTTTACAAAGATCTGCCAACAGAATCTTATCTCAATGTTGATCTTTGGGATATTAAAACGTAGTTATATCTATTTTTGAAACGATTAAAAGTTAATAATTTCCTACTAATCTTTAGCTACATTACATTTCAATTAGTCCCTCTTTTCTTGGTTTTTATTGGCCATAAAAATTATGTTTGCTTTAGATAAAAATGTAATTAAAATGGCTTACAATAAACATTGCTCTTGCTTTATAGTTGTTTTTTAAGTAAAAATTAAATTAAAGTATGCAAAACGCACGTGAAAAGGTTAAAGTTATGTTAGGATGTATTAATTGAGGAAGTTCAATCCATTTACTTTAAAGTTATGATGTGGTTAAATACCTAAATAGATTCATGCAGGACAATAATAAACCAGCTAAAGCTGTCTGCAGTCAACTTCATTAATCAACTTATTTACAGGGTTTAAATTTCACTAGAGAATAAAAATAATTTTTAATAAACCCTGTATTTGGAATGTAACAACCCCATTTTCCATACAATAACCTCACTTTTACATCAAATTGGATCATAAACAAGAGCAAAAACCCGATTTCATTCCAACAAGTGCAAAAACCATTAGTTGTATTTGCAAAATTTAATTTGAACAAAGATTACTCATTCCTTATCTGATTTCTCTCCCTTTCCCTTAACTCCTTGCAAATTTTCTCGTAAACTTTCAATAATTAATTAAACCAAGCCTACCTTGGTCTTATCTTGCTAACTTGAATTAATCTGATGCTGGGTTGAGTTTGAAAGATGAGGTTCCGGCGAACGAGCGGTGGCCTTTTTGTTCTGATCCCTGTTCAGATAACACTAACATGATGAACGACCAGGGAATTTGAGATTATTGAGTGAGACCTACAAACATGCCCTTTTAAGGCCTTCACAGGTCGTAAGGAAATTGAATTGGGTGCAAATTACCCCACTACAACCTCCCCTTAATTATTTTACTCTGCAAATATGGTTTTAACTATCTAATATGTAATAATTTATAAGAATGTTAAAATTACCCCCTGGAAGTGTTCGGTCTAAGCCTTCAAAACAAAGTTCAAGGGAGGGATAAGTCACCTCAAAAATGTTGCATACGTCCAATCATCCTGGCATTTGTCGGGTCAAAGGTGACTGTTGTGATGGATTATTGATTCAGGAATCAATACTCTACAAAGTAAAAAGAGATGAGGGCTTGACATCAAAATAATTGAATTTCTCTCACGTACACTTGCAAGTTTGAAGTTCTATTCATAAAATTTTTCTTGGTTGTTTGTTTGGAGGCTGACGGTAATGTGGACATAAATATTTGAATTTTGGCTTGAGGATAATGTTCTCCTGTCATTCACTCGTTTTTATTACCAGCAGCATAATTTTAATATTTGTTTTTAGAGAAAACATAAAATTGCAAAAAAATGTTCTTGTCACTTGAGATAATGATATGAAATAAAAGTTATGATTTACGCTGAATTTGAATTTGTCTTGTGGCTATTTAATTGTTATGGCCTTGCGTGGAATTATATATCTTTATCCATTGTACAATATCACGAATATTAGTCATCGCATTCTTGGCACGATTTTCTCCATATTTTTTAAGGAATGTCTCAAAAGTAAAATATGCAATAAATATACTATCATATTACTTTTCTCTGTGAACGGTCGTTGTTTGCTTAGTTTGAGACGTGTGATGAGTTTTAGAACGTTCATTTTATTTTATTTAGAGTTTCTTTGTGGCTGATTCATAATATGCATAACCATTTAGAAGTAATGGGGAAACTAAACATGCTTAAATTATTTGTGCTGCGGAAAACCAGAAGTATGTGTTTTACATTTACAGCACTAAAAATTCTTCTCCAGCTCTCAACGTCTGTGGTTTAAATGCCAACTAGAAATAATTAAAAGGTAGAATGATAAACCACCAAAGTTGAATGAGGAAGGCAATTAACTAACTGGGGCCATGAATAATAAGTTATGAGTGCAATTGACATGAGCATGGAATATTTTACTTTTGGGGAAATAACGGAATTCCCAAGTAAAACTATTATCTAATCTTAAAAGTATGCGATTTAGTGTCAGTTTTTATTCTAAAATTAAACTGCTTTTAAATTCTTATCCCGAGGTGAATAAAAATGATGACTATTATAGTAATTGCTGATGTTTTCATCAACACCAGCAATTCTCTAAAAATTGCTGGATGCGTTCTAAATAAATGACAGAACATGCAATCTGACTCTGACTGACCAGTAGAACTTATTTAAGGGGTACTTTGCATTAAAATAAAAATCAAAGTCTGACGGTATAATAACCATAATTCAGGGTGAGCAACAATGAGCAGCAACCAGTTTCAATTTCATTCAAGTGCTACCCTTAATTTTATTAAAAGTTTGGAATCATAGCTAAAGTGTTGGACAGAACAAAAGGGAAAGTTTTCGATTGTGGTCAATTCTAGCCCCGAGATACTTTAATGGATTAGCATAATATAAATGTAGTTAAAATGAGCAATCCAAACATTTGATTGATACCTGCAACAATTCCCGATCGCACTTTACTCTGCTGGCTACCCCTTAATTTAGAAACAAACTTTGAAGCAATAAAATGCCAATGGTCATCTTCGTACATTCCGAGATACAAAGATTAAACTTGTGTTTTGTTTTTTTCCCTTTGCTTGGTCTAATTATCTGATGAGTTGCATTGCATTGCAGAGATTATCATATATGCAATTATGTTTTTTTCTACATAGCAAAAGTGCCGAAGGTAACTAACTCTCATTTGAATTGTACAGAATGGTCCAAAAACTAAACATTTCTCACTTTCCCCTTTGATGGAATGAAATACAGACATTTGGCCATCAAACATTTCCTCTTGCTTAAATTAGGTGAGAATCAGTCATTAAGTACAAAACGAAAAGAGTGGCCACATAAAATAACTGGTTAATTGGTTCTCACATCCGCTTCCAAAAATATACCCACTTAAGATAACAACTTAACATATAACTGACCAACAAACAAACTCCATCATCTGTTATTTAACCAAAAAAAAAACAATCCAGCAGCCACTCAGTTGGAGTTCTGGATAAGACAAATCATTCAGCTTCACACAAACATCCACAAAAATATAACCAAATGAAATAATAGTTGCATTTATCTACTTCGTGTATCATATCATTCCTTCAATGAGCTATGTACCTTCTTTAGTCTCTGTTTTATTAAAACTTATTCAGAAAGCATGAATGGAGACGAAGAACGTGTTCCGAATTCTCATTTGCATTCCCCAGCAGCTGTGGCTTTCGTGTTAAATAAAAAGTCTCAATGATTTCAAATTTCAATAGCAATTTTTATGACATTTCATTCTTCTTTTATTAAATTTGTTTGCATATCGCCTTAGTTTAGTTTGAATTGCATTGCATGCCTATGTAAAATTTGTAGTGACATGTTTCCCATGTCCGAGAACAAGTGGCTAAACGTTACAACTTTCAAGCCGGAAGAACTAATTAAAGGAGGGCAGGCTATCAAGCCAAAGATCGGGAAAACTACTAATACAATTTGACTCGACTTGACCAACTCCAATAAAAAATAATAAGTGCAGGAAGGATGGATGCATTGTTTTTTGAGACACCGCATATATTAATAAGTATATAAGTACATATATAATGCGATTTGACAGAATTAGCTTTTGTAGTAGGGGTGGAGTGTTTTGTCTCACGTAGGAATTAAAGGTTTGTTAAAAAGTAATAAATATAAAATTCCAAAAACCAACTGGATTAGCTTGTTTGCCACCTGTGACATGGAATTGGACAGGGAAATTTGTGGAATGATAACCGTATATTAAATAATGCATGCAATAATTATTTAAATATGCCTCACCATATAATTTGCCTAATGGGAGGAAACGGAATCGATATTGTATCTTGGAATAATTGAAGTGTTATGTTGTCTCCCTTCTGGCCTTTGCTATCAACTCTCAATCTAATTTTACTAATTTTATAGCTTGCATCTGTAATTTAGCTGGAGAGAAACTAATACGTCACGTGCAAATGAAAAATGCAAAATAATGTGTTGTATCAACACTTTTGAACATTATTTTAGATGGCCAAAGGCAATTGGAATTACATAAGATCGATATTTACCACACTTTGAAATTTTGTATATTTTATAAATCCCCCAAAAAAACTAAAACTGTTGACTTGTCATATCAATATCGTGTACTTTGATAACTATTTAGCATTCATCTTGAAAGGAGTGGATTTTGTTCCGTTATTTCGTCACACATAATCCCCTCCAGTGTGATGTATTTGTCACTGTCACGTCGTCCCTTGTGAGATTTGCTAAGCCTATTTGGTCTGAAGGTGAGAACGGTAACTGGGGTGGACTAGATCACCTGCTAAATAAATGAAATAAATGAAAGCTCTGGAATCTGGATGATGATACATATGCAAATGAGAATAAATGTGTGAAGCGTGAGTCTGAGTTGGTGGTGATTTGCAGGAAAAATGAATTCTTGAGATTCATCCAAACATTTGCATATCCCGACCTCATTCATTTTATCACAAGTCATCTCTCATTTAACCTCCTTTCTCCCTCCTTTCTTTATACCTATATATACGTATGTGTTCTATGGAATATTTTTAAAATGTTGCTTAACCCATTAAAAAATAAGGTGTGAACACAGTCTCATATTAATCTTGGGGATTTTTAGGATGACATGGAATTTTCCGGAATTATCTGCTCCGTTTCATTCATTTTACAATGCGTTTATTTCCACACATCAATTTCTAACCTTGTCTCAAAATGCCCTCTTTTGTATCACTTTTACTTTCTTATTTGCCAAGCCAAACATTTTTTTCCATTGAATCCCATTCATTCATTATCCAACTAGATCTCAAAAGTTCATTAGCGATGACTCCAAAGAGTGCTGAACTTTGTATCAAAGATGAAATCGCACTCTCACATTTTTATTTCTTTCTCACCAAGGGACGGGAGCAAAGGTGGATGAATAAATTAATTGAATCCAGATCTAATTTCATTGTGCACTAATTTCAGCTCCCATCTCATTCTCATCATTCATCTTCCTCTTCTTTGAGAATTCTTGTCTCCTTTTGTTTTTTAGAAGAGGTGACAACTCAACGGATTCCTCTCATTCTAAACTATTCCGAAAGCTCACACAATGTGTGTCACCCTAAACTCAAATCCTCAAACTATTTAACTAACCAAGTGTAGGACAATGGCCAGGGATCATTTGCATATTTCTTTCTAATAATTAAATTCCAACAAACAACTGTCCCTGTGAAATATGCAAATGCGGATATCGCACAGGAAGATATTCTCCCTTATAATATGATGTAATATCAACACCCTGTAAAAGAAATAGAGTTTTTTTTGTAAAGAGTGTCTCAAGATTTATAGCAAACTTTGTGTTCTTAAAAAACTTTCCTCCAGTTAAAAATATTTGTATGTGTGAGCAGTGGCAAGATAAATATTTCATTTTCTCTCTGACACCGAATGGGAAGAATGGCTTTAGTAATTAACCAATATGCTAATTCCATCTTTCCTGTTGCTTTTAGTTTGGTTGATGATGGATAACTTTTAGCGCAGCTTGAAAACTCAGCGTCGCAGTCGCAAAGAAAGAAAATATTAAAATATTTGCTCAAAGGTTTCTCTCCAAATGAATATGCATCTCGAAACGAAACTCATCAGAATTCTAACCAGCTCTCAAATAGGGCTTCTATAATTCTACAATTTCACACTAAATTTGTTTTCGTTGATGAAAAATAAAGAAAAGTTACTTGGAATCTCTCTCCAGAATCTAAATGAGGAAATTAGCATGAGAGCCCCTGTGTCAACAGATTCTGTTGTTTGCACCTGATTCGCAAATTTATTGTTGTTTTGATTTATGGGGACTTATCATCAACTTGTGTCTTTATCTCTGACGACGCACGTACTAAAACGGTCGTTTGCTGACGATTGTCAACTGCTTTAAATATTTCAGGTGACACTTTTAAGGTGTGTTTTGTGGTTTTTCTAATATTCATGTATGGAGTGAATTATGGCTAATTTAGATGCAACAAAACCGCTCCTTTCTAAATGAATTTTACATTTACCGTTAAATTAACTATTCATTATTAAAATGTTTTCAAGAGTCTAAAAAAATGAGGAACAATCTAGAAAAATGTGTCTCTGGTTGCCCCGAATATTGCTTTCTATCCTATATTCATAAGAAAAGCCTTATATAATGCTTCTTCCTTTCCCGAAAAAATTTGCAGAGTATAAAAATTGAAATATCGTGTAAGTTTCATGGTCCATAGCGGACAAACTTTTCCCATCGTCATCCACTTTCCTTTCATGCAACTTCCTGTATCCTAAATTAATCCGTGAAATGTCACTTTTACCCAAAAGCTGTCAAAACATTTTCTCTCTTCACAATTTTTTCACACTGAAAACACAATGGTTTAGGGTATTTTTTGTTAAAAGCTTTCTTTTAATGGCAACTTTTCCCCAAATAAATTGTGTATAATGAAACAAATGAAGTTAGTTAGACCCTTTTATTTTCGAAACAATTGTACTCGAAGGAAAAATCTCAATAAAAATCAACGATCAGGAACATCATTCCGATTTTCCCCTCTTTTTACTTTGGCTTTAGCTTGGCTACGTAAAATGTAAAATAAAATTCTAATTAGCCCTTTACTTTAATTACCCGAATTTTTTGAGCTAATTATGAATTCTATGCAGTTTCAAATAAAAGTTAATGGCAATCCTACCGAATTGTTTATAAAGCTAAATGAGCCATTTATTCCATTCCGAACTAAATAAAAAATTCTTCCAAAATCGTTTGTTGCTTGCTAACGTTTTTTTCACATTGTATGGATTTTATCACGTTGTAAACTTTGCATATTTTTTCAGCGCTATCTCAATCTCACGCCCCAAAGGTCGTCTTCTTATTGAATGAAGTTCCAGTTTATGACACTTTGTCATTTTTTAAAAAGCTCAACCTGCACCCTTCCCAAAGAAATTGTGATATTTTTCACTTTTACCGTTGACAGATTCTTTTCATTTTACTTCACGCTTGTACCCATTTTTCTCAATGTCGTTTTATACTTGTCCCATTCCATAACCAACCTGTCTCACCTCGCCTCCAAGGGAAAACTGAGATTTGTCTTTTATCAATAATTATTATAAAAGCTGTCATTGCATTGTTTCAAACTGTTAACTGCTATTTTTTGGGCCAGAAATCAAGAAAGCTGAAACAGTTTTCCATTATCCACATGGCCGTTGCTTTCATCAGCTCTAAATCTCACCTTTTCTTGTCTTGGATGTGTCAGCAACTTTTGGGATAATGAGCAAAAACTTTACATTCAGGTAAGTAAATATCTAAATATCCACTCCACTTACTCTTTTTTTATTTGCTTGATAAAATAAAACATCTGGGGATTTTTTTTGCCTCACCTAAGCTTCCAGTATTTTAATAAGTAGTGAAATGGAAAGTAATTTGACTCCAAATGAGTCTCGGCTTTCAAAATCCAAGCCCTACTTTGTTTATAATTACGAGCATATATTAATCGATGGTTTTAAATATTACAGGCTATGTAAAAATGGAAAAAAATCCGAATATAAGTATATTCAAAAGATTTAACCCCAGCAAATCCCAAATAACTCGATCTTCAAAAGCCCAACTCCATTATGCCACTTGAGTCGGATGAATGTTTAGAGTGAAAAATGAGTTCAATTTACAAGAAAAAGCAATAAAAGCTTCCAATTTTTTTCCACTTGCTGCAACCCAAAAAGTGTGAAAAAGGCAATTTGCATAGAGTGAAATAAATGTAGTCCATATGTGGACAATCTGAAATATGTGGCAGAGGGGAATTTATACAAAGGGGTGAAATCTGGATTAAAAATCTGACTTCCTTAAACTCTGATGATGAGCCCTTCTCATTTCAAGCCTCACTTCCCATTATTACCATGTTTTTCTAAATCACAATTTGAATTAAAAGAATTAATTAAGTAACAGGGAAATTAATGTAGTGGAATCTATTTAATATGCAACCATCCTTGGTTATTATTGTTGAAGGGGATTTTTTCTTTCATGGGAATTTCAACTTTGCCGAGGTGTCTGTCCTATTCAAATATTCATCTGCTACAGCTTCCGAGGATAACAAATCGTTTCAATCTAAATAAAAATGCGCTCACAAGACAAGAAGCACAAGATGGGACAACCAACCAACTTTTGAGATAAATTTGAACGACGGTGGATAATGCCGTGTCTAATTTGATTCATTTATCACCCTCAGAGAACAATGTGGGAGCCACTTTTTCTTTTTAGCCCACATAAATACATTCTTCACAAGTCTCAAGTTATTCTAAAAATATTCCAACTTGAGAATTTAACAAAAATGTGAAAATGTGGGGGAATGTGAAACTTGAGATAATCAATCACTGCCCTAATTTACAAAGGATCTCAGTTCAGTCCCTATTAGTTCTGCTCAAAAGTCAGAAATTGGACCATCTTTCTAATTTGATTGATTAACCAATGACACTTTTATTATGAAGGAGCTAGATCTACGTTTTTTATATGGTTAAAAGGTAAATAAGTACAAATAGTTGAACATACAAAGGTGTAGTACAAACAATCATCGACCCTTAAACGCAAATAGTGCATCCATAATCCAATTAATTTAGTGATTCGTCAATTTCTTGACTTGTTTCCACTTCCATAAACTTAAACACTGCTAAATGAAATCAACTTGGCTAAAAATTAAATGCACAGTCATGTTAAAGTGTGTGAAACTTTTGACTATTAGTCATTCAAATGAATATATGAATTAGATCAATTTAACTTTACATATTGCTTACAAAGGAATTAGGGCAAAATGGCTAAGAAAAGACACGAATCCGTTACTTCCCTTCTTGACCCACTGACTGGACTTGAGACATGTCAGTTGGTGTGTCATCTTCATACTTCACGGACAAATCATGAAAGCAAGGCTTCAATTTTTTCTCTCATTTCTCATATCGGTGGTCAGCAGTAGTGGTAATAATTGTTTTAAAATATAGCGGTTACTGGCATATTCAATCAAATTACAATAATATTTTCCAGCAACTCCAGAAAAACAAACTCGATTAATTGGAGCACAACGAGCACAACTTGGTCAATTTCCTTGGGTCGTATCTCTTCAGAGGGACAAAACGAACAAAGGGGCTTGGAAGCATTTTTGTGCAGGCTCAATTCTTGATACAAGCCACATAATTACTGCAGCGCATGTAAAAAAGATTTGTTTGATAGTCAATTAATTTTTAATAAATAATTATTTATGTAGTGTGTTTGGAACAAGAAAAATGTAACTATCGTAGCTGCGGCTGGTTCATTGAATGTCTCTTCCCATGATGTTCAGCAAAGAGTCAATATTTCAAAAATTTACATACATCCCAAATACAAGAGGTATACAATTGTATCATTATAATTAACTATTTAAGCATCAATATAAAATGGATTTCTATTGTCAGTGAAAATAGAGCTGGTCCCTATGATGTTGCCGTACTTGAGCTCCAAACTCCCTTGATTTTTGGAGCTAAAATTTCCCCAATTTCCCTGCCTTCTAAAAACGATTACAATTATGACGAGTGTCGATATGCCGGTTGGGGAAATCGCTTTCTCCTCACCGGACTATATTATAGTCCATCCGAAGAGTTGAGGACAATCAGCTCCAGAATTATCCCAAAAATGTTATGTCACGCCAGCTACCTCTTATTCTTTAGAAATCAGCGACAACTTGAGACAGCCCTTTGTACTGCGGCCGGGCCCTTAAGGGGCTCATGCCAAGGGGACAGCGGAGGTTAAATTAATATTAAATTTATTAATTAAAATTAATTAATTAATTAAATTTATAGGTCCTTTAACGTGCTATAAATCCGATGGCACTCCCTATCTCGCAGGAATAGTTAGTTGGGGCTGGTTTATTTGCGGGGATGGAATTCATCCCGACGTAAGTTCGGATGTATCCCTATTTCTTGATTTCATTAATCGAGTCTCCAAAAAGAAAACTAAATAAATCTTTTGATCAACCGAGTATGTACTAAACAAATATCAGATATCATGCATAATTCATTCACAAATATGAGGTGGGTAGCTTTGCAAGCATAAAAAATGTTTGTTGCTGGTGTTGGGATGGAAGAATGAATTAAAATTAAAAGACCACCAAAGGTGAGACAGGTAATTGCTTCCTCAAATTGACCACCTTCTAATTCATTATGAGAAGAAGAAAAGAAATCCACGTGCATTTACTTTCTGCAATCCATTGTTTGCATTTCATATTAACTAAATACAGGGTGTAATAAGGTATTGTTAAAAAATTGGCATCCTGTATAATCGAATTTGCATCTAGTCTCCACCCACAACTATAGCAAGCCAAAGCCAAAGCCTAAAACCTAAACCAAATAACTTTTTAGAGTTGTAGGATGAGCAAAGAAAATTTTGCTATCTTTTGCTTTCATCTTGGATTAATGGCTGTTAATTGATTACCTCGCTCATATTTTGGCTGGTTGGTAGCCTAACATTCTAATCTGTCAAATCTAATCTTATTTCAACCAGGTGGATAATTAATATTTACCCACAAAGCAAAGCAAAGCCATGCCCCATAATCGTAACATTTTATAGATCCGGTTAGCATTGCAATTGCCGTCTTTTGCAAACCTAAAGCTAAGAGAAAAGAAGACCGACCAATTAAATTACCCCTTAGAAATTATAGGAGTGGATGAAAATAAATCAGACTAAATGGGAAACGAAAATTAGCGGCTTGGTTTACGTTTAATACATGGTAATTAAAGTTTACGAGTTTAGATTAAACAAGTTGATCAAATATTTTGTTTGTGGACACCCTGTACGTAAAATAATCTGATCTCGTATTTTTAACAACTCATATAGCTCTCCTCTGGAGATTGTGTAAAGTTTTAAACACTTTAATTGCATTTAATCATGCAAGTTGGAAATCGTGACGAGAAACACGACCAACGCTTCCTTCACTCGTCTCAAATGATAAATTCATTTGCCCCTCATGACTTTTATCCGGTAGAGCACAAGTTAAGAAAACCGAATCGTTTAACATCTTGACATGAAGTTGGTTGTTGCATGGTTTTGTTTTGCTGCCGTGAGTTTGGGTGCCACACAAAATAATCTCGTCTTTACTTTGCACGCCTCAATTTAATTCTCTTATTAAATTCCATAGTTTAGGTCTCGGCTCGTAAATGCTGAATTATGAAGGAGGCTT
>JAQIXN010000474.1:0-38003 GCA_034698145.1 Proisotoma minuta
CTATTTAAAAAAATATATATGTCTCAAATTATTTTTCTCAACTTTTCCCCTATATTTTCTTTATATTTGTATAATAACTTACCATAATTGACTTAAGTATGCGGAATGTGGTTAACTGCGAAGAAGAAATTAATTTCTGACGACCGAATTGATTGCCGGCTTGTACTCAAATGAAAACGACGAGAATGAAATGAAATGTCCCGTTGGTTTATAGTTGGCCACGTTGGCAATACTTGGCAATTGTTGGCCACACCAAAAGCAACTGCCATCGTTCGGCGGAAGACACAAACGTATTTAATAACACCAATTGACAGCAAGTCACCTGTTCAATTAGTCACACTCCAACAATTCATTAGTCAGCCATATATCCACTTAAATTTAAAAGACATCACTAAAGACAAGGTATTTAACTATTCTTGGCTATTTTGGGGGTTTTTGAAATGGAGTATGCTGCATAATGCAGCCTGCATTATTCTTTATTACACCGAAAAATATAATAATTTAATTGTTGTTTGTTACAGCTGATTTTTTACTCTTTACCTGACTGACTGATAAGATGGAAGGAGTTCCGAGGATTTCAATGTTATCGTTTCCCCTGAAGAAAAGCGCAAACTCTCCAGACTTCAAAACCAAATTAAAACGAGTAAGTTACCATTTCATTTCATGAAATACATTATGCAAAAAATTGTTTACTGATTATTATAATTTGTTTCATTAAAATAGTTTATCCGAGATGAGTATAAAGAAGACCCCGAGAGCTATAATACGGAAATACATGAACTAGAGGCTTTGAGAGCGGGGGCAATTCATATTTCCAAAGACTTTTCGGGATGTTCCACACTCAAAAAATATTTCTGTCAGTTAAACTTCCTAAAAACTCGATTCCCAATGTTAGAGGCCATGGCTTGTGCAATTGAATTTAGTTGGTGAGATAAATCACAGCTTTCTTCTTCTTCATGAAATTGATTTTTGGAAATAATTTAGGCATGATGTGTTTTCGGAAACTGTTCATACATGGAAAGATGTCGAATTTGAAATGTCTTGCATTTTGTATAATATCGGGGCTCTTCATTCAGAGCTTGGAGCAACTGATAATCGACAAACTGCAGATGGAATGAAGGTATATATATATATAAAATGAAATGCATGTTTTAATGTTTTATTTTCAGAACGCTTGTACGCATTTCCAATGTGCAGCCTGGGCATTTCAACACTTGCGACATAATTATCAAAGCTTTTTCACTCAAGATTTATCTCCAGATACATTAAGCATAATGACCAACATTTGCCTGGCGCAAGCCCAAGAATGTATTTTAGAAAAGAGCTTAATTGACAACAGGAAATCGACCATAACTGCAAAAGTTGCTCTTCAGATTGTAGAGTATTATCAATTGGCGTCAAAAACTTGTGATCAGATGATAAAAGATGCTGAACAATATTCTGATAAAGTAATTAAATCCGCCAAGGTGAAAAATATTGAAAATTGAAAGTAACCAAATTAACCAACACTTTAAATGCGTTTATAGTTTTTGATTGTTTTAATACAGAAATGGAAGAAACCAATTGAACTGAAATCACATTACTACCAGTGCATCAGTTTTCTTTATCGTGGAATGCAAGCAGAAGATGAGAGTAAATATGGAGAACGTATAACTTTCTATAAAGCAGCTTTGGAAAAATTAAACGAAGCCATCAAAACTGCAAAGGCGTTGGAAAAGAC
Organism: Proisotoma minuta; assembly: GCA_034698145.1. NCBI lineage: Eukaryota > Metazoa > Arthropoda > Collembola > Entomobryomorpha > Isotomidae > Proisotoma > Proisotoma minuta. Next base: position 1,721 of record JAQIXN010000474.1, read on the forward strand.
TGACAATGTTCACGATACTATTCAATTCACATTTGACGTTGTTCAAGGAAAATTGGCAATATCAGAAAAAGAAAATGAGTTTGTTTATCATGAAAGAGTCCCAGAGCTGTGTGCCATTGCCTCTGAAATCAAAGGAGTTGCACTAGTTAAAGGAATCCCATTTAAATTTGATGACTCCGAAATAGCTGGACCAGATATTTTTGGAAGGCTTGTACCAATGGAAGCTCATGAAGTGTCCTCTTTATATAGTGAAGAGAAAGCAAAAGTTTTGAGACATTATACAAGCAAAATTGAAGCAAAAAATGAAGCCTTGGATAAAATTCTGATTGCTTTACAACTTGATCAAATTGATTTACACTCTTCAATTAAAAAAGTTCCTCAAGAGTTGGTAGACTGTTGTGCGGCCTTAAGTGTGAATCGTGATGCTGTCAAAAGACTAACAAACTCAATGGGAAAACTCAGCGGAATGTTTCATGACGTGGAAGATAATTTAGGCGAGATTGAAGACTTGTTAAAAGAAGAGGAACAAAAGGACCAAGACTATCAAAAAATCATGGGGTCAAAACGGCCTCCATCAAATGTTATATCGGAACTTCACAGAGAAGTGCAAAAATATAAGAGTGCACACTCAGTGGCATCAGAAACAAATCAAACTTTACACGAAGCACTGAGTAAACATGTAGGCAATCTTCAGGTGCTTATGAAACCTTTTGATGAAGTTATGAAACACATTCCTGCTTTTGAAGGAGGAGGTTGAGAATTTTGAAATTATTTTTTTTATTCAATATCTAAAAAAGTACTACTAACGATAATGATAATGCTTGTAAAATTTGTAGGCGAAGCTGACGAGGAAGCTATAAATCAAATGAAACGTCTCAAAGGGAAAGTTGAAGAAATGCGAAAACAACGAGTTAGTCTTGAACAGCAACTTCGTGAATCCATACATGCGGATGACATAACAAAGAAAATCGTCATTAAAATCGACTCGGATTTGGCAGAACTATTTAAGGAAGAGTTAAAGAAACACGATAAAATAATTCAGGTCCTCGATCAAAATCTTCTTGCTCAAGAAAATATTATTAGGGCACTGACAGAGGCTAACGCAAATTATGCTGAAACCCGAAAAAAGACTGTTCAAGTGATGAAACGAAGGAATAAAATTATTGAAGAACTTTTATCCTCATATGAAAGCTACGACGAACTATTATCCAAATGTAACAAAGGCATTGAATTTTACACAAAATTAGACACAAATGTTGCAAAACTGTTGCAACGAGTTCGATCAGTTTGCAAAGTTCAAGAAGAGGAGAGAGAGACAAGTATGAAGAGTTTGATAAATAAGACAAAAGGGATGAGCATGAATCCTATGAATCCATCCATGGGCATGAATCTTAATTACAATAATATTCCTCCTGGGTCAACTGGAGGAATGGCTCATTTCGGAGGTGGTACTACTGGAATAATTCCACAAAACTTTTCAATGCCAGCTTCTCCGAATCCTTTATCATCGACTGGAGGTGGTCATTTGAAATTAAAAGATGTGTTGGCCATGAAGAAACAAAATATTGCAGTTCCTACTCAGATTCACAATCAAACTCCAATTCCAACTCCCGTTCAAATCCCAGACGCTGCTAATAATCAACAAAATTCAGGAACCTTTCAAAATTATCATACTGGTGTATATTTTCCTCAAAATCAAAATAACCAAACTGTTCCTCAATCATCTGCTCCCCCAAGCCATTTGCAATACAATAATACGCCGAATTTGATGAGCCAGACTCCATTAAATCAAGATCCACAACTTTCAATTAACAACTATCCTCAAAATCAACAAAACTATTTTCCACCACAACAAATGCTGCCCAACAATGCCCTTCAAAATTATCCCATCTCATCAACTCAACAATTTTCAACGAATCCAGTTCCTTCAAACCCAACATCCTATTCTTCGACGACGTCGTCTCAGTATCCTACGGGTGGATATTTTCCTCAAAGTCAAAATAACCAAACCGTTCCTCAATCATATGCTCCCCCAAATAATTTTCATACGCCGAATGTCAGCCAGATCCCAATAAATCAAGATCCACCTCTGTCCATTAACAATTACCATCAAAATCAGCAAAACTATTTTCAACCACAACAAATGTTGCCCGACAATACTAACACCCTTCAAAATTATCCCGTGGCATCAACTCAACAGCACCCTTCGAATGTAGTTCCTTCTAACCAGACATCCTATTCTTCGACGACGTCATCTCAGTATCCTACGGGTGGATATTTTCCCCAAAATCAAAGTAACCAAACTGTTCCTCAATCATCTGCTCCTCCAAACAATTTTCAATACAATAATACGCCGAATTTGATCAGTCAGACCCCAATAAATCAAGATCCATCACTATCCATTAACAACTATCCTCAAAATCAGCAAAACTATTTTCCACATCAACAAATGTTACCCAATAATAGCCTTCAAAATTATCCCGTGACATCAACTCAACAGTACCCTGCGAATGTAGTTCCTTCCAACCAGACATCTTATTCTTCGACTCCATCTCAGTATCCGCAACAGCCACAACAACCTCCTCCTCCCACTGAATATAACCCAAATGAAAGTTTTTTGGCCAAATATGTAAAGCAACATTTGGGAGACAACTACAACTTCCCACAATAAGAAGGCTGAAACATTTATGATTTAACTATGCTATTATTATTATTATCACACGCAACTCTAAACCATAATAAAAGCAATATGTCGAACGCACAATTGGCTTTGGTTGTTATTTGTTTTCATTTTGAGAATAAATTGGGCTACGGATTCCGATTGGAACTTTGCATAAACATCTTTCTCTGGACAAAATTTCCAGATTTGGTATGACTCGTTAAGGAAAAGCATTATATAGGCCTTCTTTCCACAGGTTTGCCATTTGAGAAAATTATGGAGTCCATACTATTGAGGGGAGACTCAGTTTTATAGGAGTTATATTGCATGTGCTCTCCAAATAGTCCAAATACTTAACATTAACTAAGTAAACCTTTTATTTGCACAAATCATGCAAAATTCCTTGAAATTACAAATTTTGGAATATCCAAAAAACAAAAATCTGGAGGTGTCAAAAAGCTGCTAAAAAGTTGGATTGAATTCAATTGTTGTCAATTGTTGTATTTTGTGAATATTATTAAAAGTGCCCTACTATATATACTACCGATTTTAAAATATGTTTCACCTTTGTTTCTCTTGTATGCAAATTGGATTAGCTTACCTTAGGAAATTGTAACTTAGGAAATTCCGTGAAAATTATAAAGTGAGAGGTGTTTTTCCCCTGGAAAATTCCCCAAGGAAGGGGGAGTAACAACAAGAAATTTTACGCTATTTAAAAAAAACATGCGGCTTAATGAAGGACAGGAAAATTGTTATCAGAAGCAACTAGTCAAAAACCTAAAAATGATGAAAATGAGCCCCCGGGTGAGCGTTGACCCCGAGGGCTGCATCTCCCTCTCCCACGTCCTCCACTCCTTCACATCCGGAGTGAACGAGGAACAGGCGTGGGCCCTTTGCTACCAAATAATCAAAACTGCACAACTTGTCCTCAACGCTGACGAAGAGAGGGAAGGTGTTCCCTTTGTCACTGAGACGGAGCATGTCAAACTGCATCAAGACGGAAGTGTCCATAAAAATACATTTTTGAGACAAGACACTGCAAAAGGACCACCCAGGAATTACAGTACGGACGAATGCAAGATCATATCCCAACTCGTCCATGTAATCTATGAAGCATTAGAATTCGGAACGGAAGAAGATTCCGAACGTGCTCTTAGTCCAGAATTGGAGAATTTCTTGGGGAAAATGATTGATGCAGATGAATCAGGTGAAAGACTCGAAACGGATGATGAAGGAATATCAAGTGACGATTCAGAAGACGAAGAACGAAAGTTACCAGAAAGAACCTTTAATTTTCTCGCAGTACTGAGGGTATGTCGCGAAAGACTTGGAAGTTCCCAAACAAACAGTGTCCTAAGTCACTCGGGAAGTCTGAGCAGTTTGAGCGGAAATGGGAGCACAAACAACAGAGCTTTTGCCCAAGCGGATAACCATTACAAAGCAGTGATTCGAGCATTGGTGGCAGAAACCTTAGAACTATCCACGTTTCTGGAAAAGGTTGCTCAAGGAACAAACAAAGTGAGGGCAGCCCCTTGTAACTATAGAGGGGGCAGTGGGGGTAACAGTGGTCATCAAGAAGAGCCACGGTTAGATTGCCTCCATTTTACCGTCTGGGCTCGTCTTTGGGTCCAGGTTATTCACGATTTGAGGAATGGTGTAAAATTAAAAAAGGTTGAATCCTTTGAATTTGAGCTCCGTGGTCCCCCAATTGAATATGAATTGACGCCATATGAAATATTAATGGATGACATAAGATCTCGACGCTACAAACTCAAACAGGTCATGGTCGACGGAGAGTTACCACAAAGGGTCAAAAGGGACGCGCATGAACTGATTCTTGAATTTATACGAGGAAGATCTCCGCTAAGAAAGGTCGCAGACCGAGTGTTGCCTCCAGCGCCCCAAAAGCGATTGCCTCCAATTGAGGCGCTGATGGAGAGCATTCGAACTCAAGATCCTCACAACCTCAGACCCACAAAGACGATCGTCAGGAATTCCATAAGAACAGGTAATGTGTTTTCTTTTAAACTCTTCTTCAAATGAAATGTTCAGACCCAAATTGTTGTATCAGCAAATAAGTGAACTCAAACATGTAAATTATTTTGTAATAATCGCAACTTTTTAAACTGATACCACAGATAAATAAGTTTTATTGCCAGAAGTAAATAGAAATGACAAATCCTAATTCCTCTAATAACCCTAATTCTACATGAGAAATGAATCGGAAATGAATCAAAAAGTCATCGATCCGCATCAAGAAATTCAAGAAAAGCCTTACTTTTAGAGGAACTGATAAAATGTGTATTATCCAACATTCAATTGAAAAAATCCAAAAATTATGGAATTATGGAGAAATGTATAAATTTGATCATTACTGACTGAGTATTTGCATATATTTGCATGAGCTAATGATAGCAGGCTTACAATAATTAGTGTGATGATTAAAATTATCATTCTACCCCTTTTAAACCCAAATTATTGGCACTTGTCTTTAGGATTTCTGCTAACAATGGAAACCGGTACTGGGAAAAGAGGTCTGGAAACAGCTTCGGAAGATGAAGCTGTCAAACGGAAGCTGGAAAAAGTCTCAAAAGTTGGATTGGAAGTTTGCGTTGATAATATACAATCAGTAATTAAAGCCGCAGAGGGAGGAGCCATCAGGTAGCTCTAGTAAATTATTGTAATTTCATATAAATATAACGCTGACATGATTTTAGAATTGAACTCTGCTCGGCGTTGTCCGAAGGAGGACTTACTCCAACCCCTGGACTTTTAAAATTAGGGAAAACGTTGGTGGACATTCCAATTTTTGCCATGATTCGACCTCGATGCGGTGACTTTGTTTACTCTGAACACGAAATTGAAGTGATGCTGGTAGCTAACAAACTCAAGTATATGCATATTTATGAATATCGTAATTTTTTGCATTTAAAAAAACTTTACAAAGGCCGACATAGAATTTCTGAAGGAACTGGGTGCAGATGGATTTGTTTTTGGTGTACTGGACAAAACAGGAAATGTGGATGTTAAGCAATGTGCCAAGTTGTTGAAAGCAGCAGAACCACTACCATGTACTTTTCATAGGGCTTTCGATCTTGTAGCTAAACCAAATGAAGCTCTCCAAAAAATAATTGAATTAGGTTTGAACTGTTTAAAAAAAATACAAAATGCATGTAAAAAATATTGCATAATATAAATATATGTATAGGTTTTGCCAGAATTTTAACAAGTGGACAAGCAGCCACGGCCCCAGAGGGGTCGAGAGTGTTGAAGGACCTTGTTAAGAAAGCAGGGGAAAATATAATTATCATGGCTGGTGCTGGAATCAACCCCCAAAATGTAGAGGAACTCATAAGAACAACGAAAGTGAAAGAGGTTCATGGCTCAGGGCGAGTGAAAGTAAACAGCTCAATGAAAACGCAACAATCTGAATCTCATGTAACTATTTTATTCTAACAAAATCATCAACATTTATTCCCATTTGTTTTACCAAAAACTGATATTTTTCAGGTGTCAATGGGAAAAGGAAAAGATGACGATTCTGCTCACTACGAAACCAGTAAAGAAATCATACAAGAAATAGTTTCCAAAATTTCCAGTATTTAGAAAGCATTTTCAACTTTTTTTCTATATAACGACTATACTACATGTCCCATTTTGACATTTAAAACGCTTTATTATGAATTTAGTAGCTATCTGACTTATAAAAGCCCAAAATAAATATTTGATTGGATTCATTATACAGAGCGAGTGGGACGTTGAAAGAAAGAAAAGAGCTACATCCATATATGCATTATAAAGTAAAACTTTCCCTCCCGGGAAATCAATACTTTCACCTGTTAGTTCCTCTCTGTATTATGTTGCATAAGCTAAACGATAGTGCCTCGTCAAATAGACAATAAAAATTCTTTGGATGCTTATCATTTGTTAGCGTTATGGACGACTTTCGATGGAGAAAGTGGGTCAAAGTTGTCATTGCTCTGGACTTTGTAAGCCAAAGTTATCTACAAACTGATTTGTCATAATGATTTATTTATAATTCTGCAGATACTCATTTCCCCTTCAATAATCTTGTACTTCTATACTCTCAATCTCTTGTCAAATACTGGGTCAATACATGCAAATGTCACAATTGGTGGCCTTTGTCTTATTGCAGCCATTCTCCATATATTCCACATCATTCTATCTCGTACTCTCGTTGACTCCACAGCCACGGTTTGTTTTACAAAAAATGCAACTTGTCAAAGTTATCGACAATTTTGATTGTTTCAATTGTTTGTTTTAGGATAATGTCCATATTCTACTAAATTCTAAACGGAGATGTTGTTTGTGGTGTGGTTTCTCAATAATATACATTTGCTGCACAATTACATTGGGCTTTGTATTGTTCTTCGAAGAAGAGTCTCTTAAAGATCCATATGCCAAAATTTCCGTCTTCTCCCTTTTGTTGATTTCCAAAATTAGGATTGTTTGTTTTTTCTTGGTGGTGCTTTACATGAGGGAACTTACGAGAGAAATAACATACAGACAGAGTACGGAAGAAACAGAAGGAGAAGATAAATCTGGTGAGGATGCGGAAGGAAGTCAAGGACATGGCGCAGTTGGTCACGGTCAACTAATGAACTCTTTTGGTCGCAACAAAGTCGCTACGCTTAGAAACACGTCCACAATTTTAATGGTCGTACGCAGCAGATAAACATTTGCCATCATACAACGCGTTCTTCTTAAATAGATACTTAAGTTAATGCTGCTTTATACAATTGTTGAAAAATTGCCTGAAAGAATAAATATAAAATTATTTCGCAACTATTTCTCGCTCAATTTCTAGCATGCTCTAGACTAATGGACTCTAAGCATTTCTCCATAATTCCACAATTTTTGATTTTATTCAATTGAATCTTGGATAATACACATTTTTTCAGTTCCTCTAAAAGTAACTACTTATAATTTATTAACAAGTTAAATTCACATGGCTTTTCTTGATGCGGATCGATTGACTTTTTGAATAGTGAATTTTATGTCTGGCTGGCTTGAATGATGTAGATTTTAATAGAAATTTAATAGCTTGATTTATTTTAAAGTTAACCAACGAGGAGCGTTTCATCATCTGGAAATTCATATTCTGGGACTTCCAAATTAAGTGGGGCAGGTCCTTTGCGAATTCGACCAGAAGCGTCGTAATGAGACCCGTGACATGGGCAATAGTATCCCCCAAAATCACCTTTGTTGCATATAATAAGAAAATATAAGTGTGTATTTTTTAAGAGCATGTAAAATTTTAATAAAAATTACCAGCATTTGCAATTGGGACACATCCCAAATGCGTACAAACACCCAAGATGACAAGCCATTCTGGTTTTTTGACACGATCCGCATCTGGTTGTGGATCTCTCAAACTGTTGACATCCACTTTTTGTTCTACATCAATTTCCTCTGCAGTACGATGTCTGATGAACAAGGGCTTTCCTCTCCATTTGAAAGTGACATTCTTTCCCTCAGGGATGTCTCCAAGCTTAATTTCGATCTTGGCCAACGCCAATACATCCGCAGACGCTGACATGCTGCTAACAAAGTCAGTGACGACAGTTTTAGCACAATACGCTCCAGTGACCACTCCACCTGAAACAACATCAAATTATTAAAGCTAGTGTAAAAAACACTTGTAATATTAATAATAATTATGTTAATTAACATACTGCCAGTGATAAGGTAACTGAATGTATTTCTAGCTGGAGCGCTTTCCCGTGAACGTGACTGTGGACTAGAGACGTCCTTGCGTCGATAAGCAGAGAAATCAGGGACACGAATGTCCGTATGGGCATAACGAACAAATGAAGTAGTCTTGAGACCACTCGTCACTGAAACTGCTCCGGATTTTGGGGCTAAAAATCCAGAAATGAATGTCGAATTATAAAATATTCTAACCATAATTTGTTAAGAGCTTACCCAGTCGTCGAAGAGTGTCCCCAGAGCAAGGGTCGGCGGGTGTTGGCTTTGGATAACTTGGTGACGGAGAAGAGGCCACAATTGATGGAGGGTTCAGGACCTGTTTGGCCCCTGCGACAGCCGTCACAGTGGCCTTCATGTACGGAGACATGCTCCCCGATTTTGCGACGTAGCTCAACATTTTCAAAAAAAATCCAAATTCCAAATTTTGTTTCCGAAAATAGCGGAGTTGAGCAAGTGGGAATCTCGTGATTGGGGCAGTGAAAAAAAAAACGCTCTATGACTCTGAAGACAGCCACCAAAAGTTTGAAAGCAAAAGCGAACAAAATCCGATTTTGCTCGAATCGGAACTCTGAAAGAAGAAAGAGGTTGTCAATTTTTAACCGTTCGACAAATTAACTTGACAGTTAATTATACAGCTTTAAGCGATTTTAACGGAAAGAATGGTTAAATGTGTTGGTTTTATGTGATTTGGTTTTAAAATTGCATGCAACAGTTAGTTTTTAAACAGAGAGACAAAAGGCAAGCAATTAGCACTTAAAAAAAACTTTACAATCAGTCAATGATTTCTGAACGAATTGCTTACATTTGTTTGATAGTAGGGGTCAAAATGTGACCATTCGGAAAGCCACTGGACAATTTTACGTAATTGACAAACTACAAGAGGAGGGTGAGGAAGATGGGTGTGGCAGTGGGAGATGTCTCAATGTTTGTGGCCGCTTGCGTCAAGCTCAAGGCTAACAAAGCCGCAGAACGAAAGGTAACTATTTTTATTTGTCTTGTATAAAAGTTACAAAATATTAAGAATGTATATCAAATCAACAGAACGCAGCAAGTCAATTGCTGGAGCTTTTGAGTGATGATGACCATGGATGTCCAGCCCTGGACTCAAACTCGGCCCATAGGGATAAGGGGGCCGCGGATAAAATGACGTGGAACGTTCTTTTCACGGAAGTTGGGGAGTACTTTGCAAAGGAGACGGAAAAGCTGAGCCTTTCCCAAATGGGATCTGCTGCCAAAAGTTTTAGTTTTAGCGTTGTTGACAAAGTTTTCCAAAAAGGAATATCTCGTAAGCTTTTCTCCATCTAGGGATTAAAAATTTGATTTAAAAAATTATATATATATAACTTTTAATTGTTTTAATTATTATATAGACCGTCCGTGGATCCACTGGAATAAGATTCTGGATTTTATCATGAATAATCTCAGCAAAGAAATTCACGCTACAATTTATGGGTCGGCCCTTGTCAGCATGCTCCAAAATTTTTTAAACATTGAATATTACGTTTCCGTAATTGATTCTAATAATTGGGTGGAATTGATTCCGCTTCTTATTCGACTTTATGGAAAGTTTAACATTCCACCGTACATGATTCTTCAATCTATTAACGTTTGTATTCAAGAAGGATCTAACCATCCAAATGTAATTTCAACACTTCGGACAAAGTCATTTTTATTATTATTATTATTACTATATATATATATATATATATATATATTTGTAATTTAGCTATTTTATTTAATTACAACTCTTTGTTCCCTTTATAGTGTTGTGCAGTTTTACTTCGAATTGTTCACTTTGGATAGCATTGGAGCGAGGACACACATTTCAATAATTCTACGAGGCATTACTGCCTTATGCAGAAAGGTGAACAAAAATTAATTTTGTATAGTAAAGCAGTTTAATATAAATTTTGTTAAATATTATAGAATGCTGTCGAATTTCGAGGACTTTTATGTAAGCTTGGAGAGTTTGTGATTCCAAAAGTTTTACATTCTGCCAACTATAACATGGAAGAAGAAGGTGCCATTATTGAATTTCTGCTTGTCCAAGTACAAATACATTCCCCTTGTGATGTCGATATGAAAAATGTAGCATTTTATGCACATGATATTAAAATTTGGACGGATATCTTAAAGTCAATTTACGGATTTTGTATCGACACTTTTGAAGATATAGCAATCAAGAAACAAAGTCATTTCCACAAAGATTTACAAGTCTCGGATAAATTATTCCTATTGGCTGCTAAATGTACAAAACAGGTATTTCTCAGAGATTTGGTCTTGCTTTCTTGATTTAGTTGATTAATTAAATTAAATCTCCAACTATTTTCAGGTATTTGAAGGAAGCAGCAACGATTATTCTAGCTCTGGTGACGACGAAGATGAACCAAATCCATCTAAAAAGTCTATGCGTTTTCGCCCATTTCAAAACATTCTTACTGATGTATGCAATAGTATGAGTCCTGGAGAACGGCAGATTGTTTGGATGAATTATCTAACTGCCATTTTGACTCAATTTCCACAACTTGTGGATAATCGTACAAACTTTTCATCCCTAATGGGTATGGGCCACAATCTCCTGCATTCTAGCTACGTGACGCGGCGAGAAGTTTACACTTACTTTTTATGTATCCTCAACACTGAAAAATATTTAATTCGAGAAGGCATTTTGAAGACTCGATCTAAATCCTGGGAAAGTGTATGGGATGTGACTTTAAGGTTGTTAAATAATTTTTAATTTTTTCTCAGAGTCAAGACCTAAATAAGTGAATTTTGGTTAATTAACATTTATTTAGGTCTCTATCTGTGAGTGAATTTAAAATAGAAGCGATGGAACTATTACGAAGACTTTTGATTGAATTCCAACCCTCGAATGCTAACACTCTTCTCACTTTGTATACTGGAGGAGCAATCCCAATGAATCAGCCAAGTCTCTGCCTTCTTGCAGAGTATCTCTCTCGATGTTCATTGCCACTTTTTCTCAGTTGTTCTCCCACCAATGCACTTATACCTGATGACGAAATTGGCTCAACTGTTTGTCCCCGATCTGCACTCATTAGATGGCTTATAGCTTCTTCAAATACTGGAAACAGCGAGGAACACGGAATTTGTCTCGGACATGAGCCAATGATCTCAACTATTTTGTGTTCACTTCTTGTTCGCCAAACTCATAATCTTATCTACGCTGAAAAGTTTTGCCATCGCAATAATGGACGTGATCAAAAGATTTTCTCAGAACTAAGTCAATTTGAAACAGAAAGCGAAGATTTTGAAAAATTTATACTTCAATGCTGTTTCGTTTCTGTACCATCGGAACAAAAATTTAAAGAGGAAAATGAAGTTACTGGAGAAAAAAGCCGTGAAGCTTTGAAACTTTCACTCATTCCAAACGTACATGGAAGGCTTGCAGAAGCTCTTATTGAAGATTATGACAAGCTTGCACCACTTAGTCACACACTACCAGATTTCATGAAGAAATTTTCTCAGCTTAATTATCGAGTTGCACTTTATATGAATATAATCAACATTCTTGAAAAGCATTCAATTGGAGGTAGAACTGGAGAAGAACTTGGATTTCGAACAAATTTGGAACGGCTTTTTGACAAATCCTTAGCACGATGTGTAGAGGCTACTATTGACTTTATTACAAAAGGGAAAAACAAGTCGGCAATGCAATTTCAAGAACTTATTTCCATATTCAGAAACATACTCAAAAGCAATCACCTTACGGATGGGTTAAAATCAATTTTAGCTCAAAGGTTCCCACAACAAATGCAAGAACTTTTAAAAAAAGCTTACCGATCCAATTTATTGAGATATATTGAAAAGGCAACAAATAACTCAAGTGAGACGCTCATGTTTAAAAGTCGTGATATCCTGACGAGATGTATTTCAACGGAGGATGAAGAAGGAGGAGTTTCTGAATCCAGACAAATTGAGCTGGCAGCTTTAGAAAGTTTGGGCTGTCTAATGGATTATGGGATACTTTGCGGTTAGACTGGATTTTTGAAACTGTAAATTTTTAACTCATGACAAAACTAATTATTTGTATTTCTTTTTAGATCACCGTGCTGATTTGTTTACTGATATTTTGAAGGACTGCATTCAAGATGTTTTCTCATCTACCATTCCATTCATCTTTGAATTTGTAATTGAATTAGTGTTTGTTAAATTATTCGACTTTATTAGTAGTTTTAATTTTTCAATTTTGCAGTGCTCGGAACTCATCACTCGCTTACTCTATCCTCTAAGTTCTAGTCAAAATGAAGAATACTCAAGTGTACTCACAATTGTAACAAATTTACTCCAGAAAATGTGCAAAGGATTTTACCAAATCCCCCAATGCTCTGCAAGATTATGGGATTTATTTACTGGTGAGAGCATTTCTAATTTAACAAAAATCGTTGAATTATTGTCATTGCACGTTTAATTGATGGGTTTCGTGTATGAATAAATGAATAATATATATTATATATTTATATTTATATTTTAGACATTACGGAACTTACTGCCAAGGATAGTGACAATAACAAAAAGAATTTAATGATTCTTGTTGGAACTCTTTTTGGTTTTATGAGATCGCGAAATCCTTATGGTTCGAGCTTATTGGTTTCTCAAGCTGGATTCAGAAGTCTTAAACATATTGCTCAGGTATAAATATTTTTTTACTATTAAAAATTAAAGTTAAAAATTAAATTAACAAACTTTATTTTTACTTTTAGAACGATCCTAAACTAGAATGGAGTGTATTTGTTGCCAAGAATGGTCCTCCTTGTTGGGTTCTAAACGAGACTTATGAATTCCTGACCAGTCCAAGTAATCAAGTACGATTATTTGCTATAGATGCAATTCACGCAATGTACCAGTCCGCCGCCCCACCGGGATCTCTGCCAGAATATCGTGGAGACGCGCAATCAAGACCACTTTCTTTGGAGCATTATTTCAACCAGATTCGAGACTTTTTACAACTTACTTTTCAAGTCTCTGTAAGTTTTCATAATAATTTTACTTTAAAAGAATGCGTAAATGAATGATACATCATAAATGCAACATAATTATTTTTGTAGGCCACACTCACTCAGGATGAAAACTCGGAGGAGGCTGTAAATCGAACATCAATTGCTCTTTCTACTCTCACAAGACTTGTTTTCGCTTACCCTTTTCTACAAAAGAAATCGTTATTTGCATTCCTGCAACTTGTGAAGACCAAAAAAATACACGTTACTCTCGCCCATCGTGCATTATTGTACGCTTCACCTACAGCTCCAAATACAATGTGCTGTCATGTCTCTTACCTTATTCAAATGTGGATCAGTTCTGCATATTCCATTGAGGATTTTCCGTACCAATTCTTTGGATGTAAAGAAATAGGGGACTTTTACACTCGCTTTAAAAAAGAAATTAGTGTGGAATTTTTCCAAAGGAATGATACTGCAGGATTGGAAAAGTTTTCAAATTTTTTGAATACAGAACCAATACAGTTGATTAAGGTAAGTTGCTTTATTTTATTCTTTATTAAATATGTAATATACAAACGTTTTTAACTAACAGGACTGTTATGGTATGCTGATGGCTCGAGTTGTTCCTGGAATTGCGGTTTATAAAGCAACAAATCATTGCAGCAATAACAGAGATATAGGAGAACTGCAAGATACCCAAAGGAGACTACTCAATCTTCTCGGTGGACAAACTGAATCTCTCATGATGACAAAGTTAGAAGATGTGATAATGGAAACAGTTTTATTGGTCTTTGACTCTGAAATTCCGTCAAAATGGGGCTGTAGTCGAGTCATTCTTCCAGAACCTTCCTCCCCCTACTATGATGAAGCAAGTGTTGACAAGGGGCTTGCCTTTCTCAAGCAGGCATCTAGTCGCAAAGACTTTTCCCTTATTGCGCTCCTTGCAACGTACTCTCCGCGGGCAGTGTATGACACTCTGCTCACTCTCATTACAAGAGTCCATAATGGGCACGATGCGTTGGAAAAGCTTTGGAGACTTCATCAGTTTGCCTACTTTGTAAAGCAGCTGCTTCAAGAACCTCCATTAGTTTTTAACAACATGAAGGAATACGTCTGCCAGTTTATTATTTACGCTTACATCCGACTTTTAAATGCAGAAACTGGAAATGACCAATACAGCAAAGATATAAGAACTTCACTTCTTTTCCTCATTTCACAATTAGTCATCTCGCTAACTTTGACATACAAGGATGAGATGAAGCAGCACTATTACCTCGTTGTAAACACTTTAGTGACAACTGTCATCAAATACCCAGAACTGCTAGACGCAGCCAAAAAATCTTTGGATGTTTTAATAGTTCGATACACTGAGGATTTTGCAGATTGTATAATGTCCCTTGATCCTTTTCCCATCACAAAAATTAAGGAATTTGAAGTTTATAAAAGCATCTACCAAGCAGTGAAATATGGACCAATTACCCGTGGAGTAGAGGTGATAGAACTGCAATGGCCACTCCACAAAGAACTTAAAAGTTGTTTAGAGGATGCAGTTAAAAACGGGAACTGGACTACAGAGCGACTCAAATGGATTCGTGAACTTCTTTCAATGAAAAAGAGAGATTTGGAAAAACTTGTCAAAAATTTAGAAGGGAAGCGATTTTCTGATGAATGTCACAATGACTTTATCCATGTTTTAGTACAAATCTTAATCAATGTAATCAAACGTGGTGTAGAAGAAGAAGCTGTTCTTGAAGCTGCAAGATGTCTTGGAGAAATTGGACCTCTAGACTTGTCTGTACTTGTCCTCCCAAGTAAACTTCCAGGGAAAGAAATTAAAGGGGCTGTTCGATCTGTCCAATCAATGCTTGAAATTTTATTGGAATACTTAAAATCCGATGATATCAGTCTAGTAAAAACAACTGGCGACGTGCTACAAAAGATTTGCCACATGGAAGACTGCATTGATATAATTGGAAAGCATATGGGGAAAACACGAACCGAGGCACTACTAAAACCCTTTAAATTTTTGCCAGCCCAACATGTCGCCGGACCCCAAACACTTGAACAAATTTTCGCAAATCTCATTGAAACAAAACTGGGACTCAATGAAATGAACGAGTTCGTTGATTACAAATCTTGGGTTATGCAACTCACATGCGGACTTATTGAATGTTTTAAAGACGATTATAGCATTATAACAAAATTGCTCCCAATATGCCAAATAAAGGTGAGAATAAGAATACTATTATTTCATAATTTTCATATCTATCATTATTATTATTAATTATTACTTGTCTCATTTTCTTACTTTTAGATGGAATTTTGTCAAGAGATGTTGCCATTTGTCTTTCACTCTGTGCTTGAATCTGGAAAAACAAATCCTCTAGTCCGGAGGACAGTTTCTGGATACTTTCGAAACTTTTTCAACAAATGCATTTACAATTTATCAACTATTTCTGAATCCAGCAGAAGTTTTACTCCTGTTACAAGTTAGTCCTGTTTTAGATATTTTTTTTCGAAATTGGAATCTAAAATACATATAAATTTACAGGTACATGTACCCAGACTTCAATTTATACGAATAAACTAGCGCTGCGCATTCTTTTGGGAGTAGTTCAATTTTTGAGACATCATCAAGCACCTCAGGAACAAAGAGGAACTGCCAAACTTACCCCTTGGGACAATAATTTCTGGCTTCCTGAAGTCAGCTATTTTGATCTAGCCAAAGCAGCACAATACTGTGGTGCATATCTTACATCCATCTTATTTACGGAAATTGCAGTCACAGAACTGGAAATGTAAGTTAACTTTAATTTAGTAAACAATAAACATGAATAATAATAATACTACTGAATAATAAAATTCAGGAATGGAAACTCTCAATCTGCAGAGGATTCAAGTAATGAAATTGACAGTTTCTATTCTCAAGGAGCTGTGTTACTTCCTCGTATTCGAAGCGATTGCTATGAGAAGCTGTTGTTAAAAGCCTATACAAGTATTGGAGAACCTGATGCGGTCTATGGATGCGGCTCAGCTCGTTTTTCAGAAGGAAAGTTGAACATTAGCCATCTCCAACAGCGAATGCAATTTTTTCGTGTGCTATCTGCCAGTGATGGAAATGCCATCG
The DNA here is from genome assembly GCA_034698145.1 of Proisotoma minuta. Taxonomy (NCBI): domain Eukaryota; kingdom Metazoa; phylum Arthropoda; class Collembola; order Entomobryomorpha; family Isotomidae; genus Proisotoma; species Proisotoma minuta. The sequence continues at coordinate 18,195 of JAQIXN010000474.1, forward strand.
ATTCAGAATCTTCTTCAGAAACTGGGGTTTGTGGTGCTCTAAAAGATTTAGGTCTTTACAACACTCTGTGGACTTATCTGCATGGAGTAGAAGCCAGGGACAAATTTTTGGACCACGAGCTCTCAGAAATTCAACATGAATGTGGATGGCGTCTTTCAAAGTGGGATCTTAATTGTGATAAATCAACATACTTAAAGGATGAAAGCATTCTGGAAAGCTCAAAAAGTCATTTAATGTTTCAACGGTTCTTGTACGAGAGTGTTCAAACTGGTATCACCAAAGATATTGTAAACCATGTTTATAATGTGAAGATGGGATACAAAAGTGTTGCTCGTAATTTACGACACGCGAGTGTAGAAAGCTCTGAAAATCTTTACGGATTTCTCTGTCAGTTTCAAATGGTGAGAGTTGTAGAAGATTTCTTCAATTGGGAATTGGATCAAGGAGTGGAAAAGTTCTTGTCAAAGTGGAAAGGACAAGATCGAATTAACTCGGCCGATTTTAAATTTCTAGAACCCGTCTTATCATTGAGGAACGTTTTGCTCCACTCCTACGGCCAAAAGTAAAATTAAAATATAACTTTTTCAACCCAATTCAATTTTTTTTGTGACAAAAAAAAACATTTTTATGCTCATTTATTTCAGAAATACCAATGTAAACTTTGAATCGGCATATGACGAGTCAATGCTAGAACTTTTAGCAAAAGCACGAGACTGTGGACGGCTTGAAATTGCTGAAAACTGTGCTAGTTGCATCTCGTCATCTGTTGAACGATCCCTAAGAAAAAAATTAGAAATAGCAAAAAATCATTGGGTACGAGGTGATCAAGACATTGCTCGTCATATTCTGGGAAAATTAATCAAAAATTCAAATCCTGATGGATGTGAGCTGTACCCCAACTTATTGCTCATTTGTGGAGAGTGGCTCTCAGAATCAATGAGTGAGAGACCAACAGTCATTTTGGAGAAATATTTGTCACGATCATGCACAATTTTTGAAAAGAGAGGACAAGTTGGACTAACTGAAGGAGCCAAAGCACAATTTGTTCTGGCTAAATATGCAGATGAACAGTTCAAAAATGTGGTTAAATATATGAAATCGGAAATTTATGCTGAAAAGGTTGAGCATTTAAAAAAGGTGAGTCAAATATTATGTTTTATTATATATTACTGAAATGAAAGTATCAAGTATGAATCTAAAAATTTGTTCACATGCTAATTATGGAGCAGAAGAAGGTTAATTATTATTGCACATTGTCTAATAATATTAGTAGTACAAATGATGCTTTGTAAATTTTGATTAAAAACAAAATCCTTCGAGAATCCTTCGAGTAACAAATGTTTGATCAATTTTAGGCAAGACTAGATGTTGCGGCTGTTTCCAATAATGCTGATACAGATATCAGACGTTCGGCAATAGCTTTACGAAAACAAAGCAACATTGATGAAGAGGAAATCACAGCAATTGCAGCAGAAAGAAAAAAGTTCCTTCGTCTCGCACTACAACACTATCTTCGGGGACTGAAGGACAGCAATGAACAAGATTTACTAATTTTCAGAGTGGTAAATTTACAGTTTGTTTGTCGTAGCTTTTTTTGTGTTCCATCTAATTGTCTTAATTGTCCTAAACTTTTATTCTGCAGGTCGCTCTGTGGCTAGAAAATGCTGAAGTTGCTGACACAACGTTTGTAAACGATATCATCAAGAATTCACTACTCCCATCTTACAAATTCGTCATTGTTCTTCATCAACTCAGCGCTAGATTAAGTACAAGTTCCACCTCAGCCAGTTCAGCTATGATTGAAAACCTTAACATGATTTTAAGTAAGTTTGTTATTACACGTTATATAATAACTTGATGATTTGTATCAAAATCAAATATTTTTGATTTTTCGATTCAGTGACCTGCGCTGAACAGCATCCTTACCACACTCTTCCAGTTCTGTTAACTCAAGCACTTTTACACGAAGACAAAGCTACTGGAAAGCCAACGGCCAAGAAGCAAAGCAAGCAACACTTTGAGCAACGTGTTGAGGCTGCGTTAGTACTTGTCATGTCCCTCAAACGTAACAAAAGTTTGGCTCAGCTTACAAACAAAATGGAAGCTCTGTGGAAAGCACTTATTAGTCTAGCAAATGTTCATGAAAAAGCAAACTCCTCTACTTCCTCAGTTTTAATTCCAAATGATTCAGATATTCGAAAGCTCAAAGGATTAGAAATTTGCCCCGTACTCACAGCCACACTTCCAGTATCAATTACTGCGGAATATTCAGAAAGTATTGTAGGCATCAAATTATTCGAAGCCACATACGGTCTTGTTGGAGGAATAAATTCTCCCAAGCGAATCTCTTGCATTGGAACCAATGGTGTCAAATTTAACATGTTGCTGAAAGGACAAGATGATTTACGACAAGATGCTGTGATGCAACAAGTTTTCAGTGTGATGAACAAATTATTACAAAATGAGCCAAAAACAAAGATGAGGAGGCTTCATGTTCGAACCTACAAAGTTGTTCCATTATCGCAACGCACGGGTATTTTAGAGTGGTGTGAAAACACCCAAACGTTTGGTGACTATTTAACCGGTGATAATGGAGCTCATCAAAAGTACCGTCCCACGGATTTTCCCCCAATGGATTGTAGAAGAAAACTTCTTGTGAGTATTCATTTCTTTGATAAATGCGAAGAACCGTTATGATGTTTTATATAAAAAATATTACAGGCTGTCAAAGATTCTGGAGACAACGAAAAGAAATATTCAACTTTTATGACTATCTTGGAACATTTTAAACCGGTGTTTAGACACTTCTTTTTTGAAAATTTTAAAGAAGCAGGAACTTTCTTTGAACGTCGACTTGCGTATACTAGAAGGTTAGTAATAATTATAAAATTTCTAAATTTTCTCAATTTAACAACATATAATAATAGTGTTGCAACAAATTCAATGGTTGGATACATTCTTGGACTTGGAGATCGTCATGTACTAAATATCTTGGTGGACAAAACAACTGCAGAATTTGTTCACATCGACTTGGGTATTTAGCTCATTTAAAAAAAATTGCTTCAATATTTTTTCAATAACTGTTTGTTCCAGGTGTGGCATTCGAACAAGGACGCATCCTTCCCACCCCAGAGACAATTCCATTCAGATTGACACGAGACGTTGTCGATGGAATGGGAGTGGCTGGAGTGGAAGGAGTATTCAGAAAGTGAGTTTGTTACAAAGTCGACCTTTGTGTTGGATATTTTATCAGTTTGTTCTTCTCTCCAGGTCTTGTGAAATGACGATGGAAGTGTTAAGAAACAACACGGAAATCATTTTGACAATCTTGGAAGTTCTACTTTACGATCCCTTGTACATGTGGACGCTGACAGCAGATCGAGTGAAAAAAGTTCAACCCTCAGAAAACTCTAAAGCTGTTGTGGGCAATCGACGAGCAAGTGTTGCTTCAGTCGCAGAAGAAGCCCCAAAAGGTAAAATTAATAATTCAATTTAATCAAGTCTAAAATAAAATTGTTCCACAGAACGTAACAGTTCCGCAGCTCGAGTTCTGTTGAGACTACGACAGAAGCTGGCAGGAATTGAAGAAGGTGGGACTTCAGCATCGGCGTTAAGTGTCCCTGGTCATGTTTCTCTTCTCATTCAACGTGCCATGGACCCTGACAGACTTGCTCGGCTCTTTCCTGGATGGCAGCCGTATCTATAATCCTATTTTTTTTATTAACTACAACTACAACAACCAGTCTTAATTTAAACATATTTATTTAATCAAAGAAAAATCCTAATTTGAAAATCTCTAAAAAATTGGAACTAGCCAGGAATCGAACCTGGATTCCCCGATTTCCGGTCAGGTGTTTTACCATTAAACTACCAGCCAATTCCTTAGTGATTTTCAATATTAAAGTGACCTATCTGTTACTTTCTACTCTCTTAGGAACTTACAAACTGTAAAGTTAACCTTTGAGAGGTAACTGAAATGAAATTATTTTGTCATTCATTCCACCCCACAGAACCAACATTTCTACAAAGTCAGCTCAGAATTCCAAACCAAAGGTAAATAACTTGAACTCTGGCCCTAAAACCACCACAAAATGTAACCAATGAAATGACTCAAATGGGTGTTTAGAATACTGTACATGCAAGTTTATTTGAACTGCCAAATCTTTCAAACATTATTTCAGTTCATTTTTCATTTTTTGCAATAAATTTTCAAAGAGTAATTTACTTTGGCTTATAAACTTGACTTTGAATTAACCAATAATACATGCATAGTAGGAGAAGAGAAAAATTCCCAAAAATAGAGCTTATGCATAGTTAACAAAGAAGAAGAGAGTTTTTGTGCACGTGTTCAGCCATTTATTGGGCCCACTCAAACTTTACTTTCTAAAACATTCACGTTCCGGACTCTGGAGCTGCACTTTCTAATGGCTTTGTTAGGAGTTGGACGGACTTGAGTTTGTATTGTAGATTAGGCAGTTGAACTCGGAGGAGTTGTCGCAGCATTTACTTAATTTAAGGCCTTCTGCTTCACTAGAGACAGGGAAAGTTGTGAATATCGAAATAATGATGAGGAGAGAGATTAGGAGTGGAAGGTGGAGAGGAGATTCATTAGTTCTTGGCAATGTGATAGCGACTACTCAACTACACAAATTGATTATTGTGAGGCACACAAGTGGAAGAATTTGGATTCGCACTTTCCCCATTAAATTATTACAAATCTACTCAATGCTCATAATGTTTATGGAGATTCTATTGCTATTTTAAAATGGATTATTAAAATTAGTATTGCCAGTTTATAATGAAGTTGGTCCTAATGGTAATGTCTCACCTTAATGTTCATTTTATACTGGAACTTAATAATAATAAAGTCCCATCACCATCTGCAACGCTTTTTGCCCTTCTCGGAACTTGAAACAGATGACAATAATATTCAGAGGGGCGAATTATAATGAGGTTTCACTCTAATGCAATAAGAACTAGATGCTTCCGACATTTCAAAGGAAGAAACCAATGTCTATATACTTCTTAAAATTGTACCCAAAAGAGATGAGATATTGTTTACTTACACTCTTTCCAACTATTTTATATATTTTTATACTACCAACCCCAGAAAATTAAAACTGTGCAGAGTCCATAAATATCCAGCTCTATAAAAATTACATTCATGAGTAATTGAGAAATTTGCTTCTTTCTAATTTCTTTCTCGGAGGAAAGGGATTATTTGGAATTAAACGCTCCCCTTAAAAATAAATGCAGTGCACTCAACAACCTTGCTCTCCAGTTAACTTTGTAATTTGACTATTAAACATGAACGGGAAGGAAATAAAATAAATTGCATTGCATTTGACGCACTCCCTCTTCTTTTACATAATCATCGTCTCATAATGCAGCCCCAAAAGTTAAGCTGTCCTTTGATACCACAAACTACATAATATGAGATCATACTCTTATTTATTCCGGAGAAAGCGGTGCAATGTATTGCAACTGCTTCAAGATTGATGTTGAAATAAAATGGAAAATGAAAGGGTTGTTGGTTAGGGGAGTTCACACCCTTGCCTTTGGATTCGATTAAGATTTAAGATTTAGCTTTCTTTAACCCTCTTCATAAAAATGTGTTGTGGCTTGGCACAGATTCTCTATATTTTCCACGCAACAAAATATTATTTGGCCAAAAAAAAGTTGGAAGATTGGTCATTCTTCTGAAACGAATCTTCGCAAGCCACAACAAGAGGAAATAAAGATAAAGAAATCACTCTAAATTCCTTCATTCTGTCCTCAACACATTCTTTTGAGGCTGTTGTTCAGAATGAGAAAAATGTATCGCCATTTCTCTAATGTTATTGGAATCCAAGACTCTGAATTTCATATTGGAGCAAAAGCCTTTTCCGATTCAATTCATTCAGCTCAATTGGAGTCCGTCATCGGCGTCATCATCATTTATACATTTTCCTTTACACAATTCATGAGGAGGCGAAATCGCAGGATTACATTCCAACCAATGTACATCTTTAACTTAATGGTAAATGTAAACATTTATGATTCCCTTTGTCAATATGATAAATCCATAAAACAAAGCTACACTGCTACGGATGGGAATTGCAGATGCAATTTTAATCATCCGTGAGCAAAGCTGAGGAGAATTTCAAATGAAACATCATCCATTCGCTTCCTAATGACATTTAGTCCTTTTGGACATGACGAAGACAATTGAGTGGCGATATTTATTTATCATTGTTGCGGTTAAAAATGCATTGGCTTTGGTTTGGCTTTGATAAATGGAGGCGCAAAGAGTAAACAACAACAACAATAAGAAGAGTATGTATTTGTTACCTTCTTTTGGCGAGGATTTCTTGGGGATGAAATCAGTGAGCATTCGCACTCCTCTGGGAAATCACCACAAGCAGCCCTGGAACATTACATAACATTACATAAGGAGAGGGATTTAGTTCGCATGTAAAGATGTAAAGGGAGTCACAATAAAATAAATAAGTGCAGCCCTTTTTGAATGACATTTACACTTCATATCCAATTCACAAGTTAATGTACTCCTTCAATGGAGAAAGCAAACGTTTTATGTACTATGAAATTTTTTTCAGAGTTTATTGTAGTTTACTTTATTCACATTTTGCGAGTTTTGAATTTGATATTTGTGGCACTGACTGAAGCAAAGAATTTATTTTTTATATGATTTTCGATGGAATATTGCAAAAAGAAAGCAAAAATAGAAGACAGCAGGCGTTTGGCTTATTATATTGTATAAACTGACTGATGATGTCAACTCATGTCAGTGTCGCCAACCAGAAAAATGACAAGCTCTGACAACACTTGCATGCGGTTACAAGAAGCCATCTGCTTTCTTAATTAATTAAGTCAAAGTTAATTAGAAGCGACATTATTAGAGCTCTGGCCTCAAACTTGTTCATAAACGGAGCTCCTAATTAATCAACACAGCCGCATATGTAATGCATGTGAGTGTAAATAAAGAAGTTAATTATATTTTTCCCACAACTAGGAAGTAGTTAAATTGAGGAATCAGATAAGATTCTTGTTGAATATCATTAGAAATGTCACAAATTTTTTAAGAAATATGACAATAAATGGGAGAAGGAGATTTGACTTATTTATAAAAGGAGTTGGGGGAACTAATGAAGCCGTGCATTGTTAATGAACCTGTCCATTAAACAAACCTCGCAACATTCTTTGTTTTTATTACTTGAGACTATTCAGTTGTCTCAAGTATCTGAAAGTAACTAGAAGTCTCTTCAGTGGTGTCATGCGGTCATGTCAAGACAAACTTAGCCAAATTTTATCCAAAATCGTTACGGAGAGAACTGACAGGCAAAATTAACCAAAAAAGTTCCCCTTTAATCTAATGTCAGGCGGTTATTTTGGGACTTGATTCCGACGGCATTGAATTCATCATCTTTATCCTCAAGAAAGTTTACTACATAATAAATTGTATATTGGTTTTGTTTCATAGGACTTTGTTGTCATCTTGCGTCTTAATTAATTATAAACCATGGAGTAGCATCAATCAAGAGATGAGTTGTTTGCTACTGCAGCTCTTCTGGAAAATCTTGAATCTTGTCAATTTTGCTATGCCTTCAATGCACTTTAAGAAATGTACACAATTTAATACTTTAAACCTTAGCCCATGAAAACTAATCTTGGCACTTAAATTTAGTTTAGGAGAAATTTGACCTTAAAGGAAGACTTTGTTTGGCAAATACAAAGTTCTCTGTTGTTTAACTTTAATTTTGGGCTCAAACTTGTGCTTTTCTTTGATCACTATTCCTAAGCCTGAGGGAATAGTTTAGTACAAGAAATTAAAGCCTTGCTCCTGATGTTGGAAATAAGTGTAAGCTATAAGCCCCGTTTAATCACGAGTAATATGATAATCATCAAATTATAATGTAAGGTAATGAAGCCACTAGGCAATATTGTAAATTGAAGGCTCTGCTTAATTTTATAGAAAGTGAAAGTTTTCTTTGGAGCAAAGCACATTTTATCCCCCAAAGTATAAATTTGTCCGATGTTGATCTTTGATCGTTGGTTTACAAATTGTGAATTGGCTTGGCTCTGTTTTAGCCTTGTTTCCAAAAGAAAGGGTTGAGTTTAGACCATTGGACAAAATAAAGACCCTTTGATTGGACTCACATCAGAGGAATGCAAATGGAGGAGTTGATGTGAGTTGATGGAGAAAATTGGGAGTAAAATAAAAGAACAAATAAAAGAGGAGAAATGTCAACTGACCAGAAAAGCCAAACGCTCTATAAATAAAACAAAGCCAAAGGATGTAATAATTAGGTAGTTGAGAATTTATTTATCAAATCCTCCATGTGCTTATGTATATTTAAATATTGTTTTCATTTTTCAGAGAAATGCTCAATATGGAACTACTTATAAGGGCTTGTTCTTTTTGATATACATAGCATATCCAAGTTTTATTAAAAAGCAAAACAAATTAATTAAAACTGTGTTGAGGAAAATAAAGATTTTTTTCAATTTTTCTCATCTGGGGAAAGTGGCTTGTTATAAGTGAGTTAGGTCGTAACGAGTGTGTCAATAATAGATTGAAGTTGCCTTTGTGTAAATCCATTAGTCCTTTGTACTCTTTGCAATTGACCATTGTCCATTTTCTACTACTATTATTATTATCCCTCTCGACACTCTATACAGGAGTTCTTTAACCACGCACCATTACTTCACAAACTTCACCTTTATTTTATGACATCTCTCCTCAGTCTGAGATGGAGAAAGTCCTCCCCAAAAATGTCTCAAACCATTCAATTAACTTTGCAATGAAAAATTGAAGAGTTGAGCAGGGAATTTGAACTTGGGAAAAGGTGTGTGAGGGATGAGTCCGAAATATTTATGTAATAGTCTAATAATATAGCCCCTTAAAAATAAACACTGCTATTTCATGGTGTTAGTATTGATTTCACTTTGTTCAAAAGATCATTTGACCCATGAGGTTAAAAGTGGTGAGTTGTGTAGTATCTGGTCACGGAGGCCAAAGACCACGTAAGCAGAAGTGAACGTGATATCGTTCCATCTCCAAATTCCAAATAAACGCAGTCAAGTGTTAGTTAGAGAGATTTCAAGGAAAGTGAGGCAGGAGACAGACGAGGAAATGACGACTTGAGATTCGACTTTATACCATCTCCTCTTATAGGAGATGTATCGCTATCATTTACTTCCTCCACAATGCATTAACCAGAACCTTATGTTTTTACACCACTGGAGATGGGAGATAAGTCGGAGGCTGTACTGCGACCAAGGGAATACTTCCACTCCTACCTACAAACTAACAAAGAGAAACTTTGGAATATTATTATGTAATGACATCTTCTCTTCTCACTCTGCAACCATTTCACAACTTCTATTTAAAGAAAAACACAACTAATGCACACACATTTTGAATATAATAGGAATGCATTCCATACACAGTGCATTGTTTATGACTCATTCATTGTTCGCATTCATATCTTGTACCTAGCCCGAGTCAAAAGTCAAAAACTGTTCTAAGTTATAGCTACTTTCTTATTTGCTAGGATGAAATGAGATTGGAATGGAATGCAATTCCGGATGAGTATCATTTAAGGGCAAATATCTACGATGCAATGCAACTCTGGATCCGGAAGGAAATATCAATGTCAAGGAAAACAAACATGAGTAATGTAATGCGCTGGCTCAGATTAAATTATTTATTGTGTTTCTTCTCAACACGTGTAAATGTACAGAGAAAGAGAAAATTTAAGAAAATTTTCAAGAGATTAAAGAAAATCCAATTGAAGAGTGGAAAAGTGACAAGGAGTAGTCCTTTTGGGTTGGTTTTCGTCACGGTTTTTAAACAAAGCCATCCGCTCGGATGCACAATAGACGAAAGACGCAAGTTGTGTCGAACAGTTCAATGGGAAGAGATATTATCACAAACCATCGGCTTACATTACATCACCTTCACCAAAAATAGTAGAAATAACTACTCTTGAGTTTGCTTAGCAGTGAAATGAAATTATTTTGAAACAGTTCGTTAGTTATGGACTATTTTTAGAAGCAAACTAAAGCTTTACCTTATTCGTCGTCACTTTACTTTGTTAATGGCAATTTTCCCCCTTTTCTTTACATTTTAAAAGTTTTACGTACATTTATTTAAAATCTAAGAGTTAATCTTGAAAAGGGGAGGAAAAGACGGGAATAGATATTACAGCTCAACAAAGTGACACAAGTCAAATTTTCACAATTTGCCAAGAGCAAATGTGAAATGACACTTTTAAATATTTTTTCTTCTAGAAATGGTGTAACTAAAACGCAAAAATAATTTGCAATAAAAGCCACTTGGGTTTCAAGTACTATAAAAACGCAATATTATTATTATTAGCTGTTTACGTACGTACTCGAGTTGAAAGAAAGTGGTCATAGAACATTCTTCCACTCAACTTTATGATTTTACAAAAACAAAAAATAACAAAAACAAGAAAAAAGTATTAAAACGGTTGAACGATTCCAAACCTACATTTACATTAAGGGAAAACAATTAAAGTTGGCAATCTGGAGAAAACTTTCAACACTTGACAATGCTCTCGTCACCTTTTATCTTGGTGGTGGACAATGGAGAATTAAAATTGGTGAAAGCAGCACTCTAGTTAAAAATCTTTCTTTATTCTCAACGAGTCAAAAGCCAATAACAGGAACTGTAGCTTTTGTGAAATATATTTTGTGGCCACGTTACGTTACATCAAAGAAGAGGAGACAAATCAGAGAAGATTAAAATTCCTGTGATTTTCCACTACAATTTGAAAGGTAGAAGAGAGACTAATGAATCCCTTTCATTCTTTTCTCCAATTGAATGCAAGTAAGTGGAGCTTGAATTTAGTGATTGAGAAAGGAGAAAACTTTCCTTTGTAGCTGCAACTCAAATTTAAATGTGAAATAGGAGAACACTTTGGAGAACATTTCTAAGAGATGCAACGCTTTTGCTACGCAGCCCCCTGCAATTTCCTCACAAATTCATCTCCTAACAAGCAAACACATAATAGAAGAGATTTCCTGGAGCTAAATGCATTGAAATGTGAATATTCAACAGTTGAATGCACTTTCTTTATTTCAGTCCCCTCTTTCACCATTATGAATACGAGAATACAAAAAACTTGTATTCATTATATGCGTTGCATTATTTGCATTCATTTACTAAATATAATGATGACACGCAACACAATAAACAAATGAGATTCAGCTCCAGGGGAAAAGTCTTTTTTTTAGCTAAAATAAAAAGAATGAATTTATGACATTGGCCATGATCCTAAACAAGAAACAACTGAAATCGAGTTACAAGAGCTCATGCCCTTTGCTTAGTTTACAGTATGTGACCCTCACGTATTCAGCCCCAGCTAATAATCATATATTTATGTGACTTTAGACTCTTAGACGGAAATGTCTGCTTTAAATCTCGGCTCCCTTCTCCCTTAAAGTTGTAAACCAATTTCAAACCCAACCTAACTCAACATGAAGGGTCATGTGGTCAACATATTTTGCCCTCTGGACCGATAAATGCAGCTGAGAAATCACGCTCTAACTAGAAAAGATGAAACAGAACCAAATTGTAATCATTTTCCTTCTCACTCAACCAAAGTAAAGTCAACAATTTAGATAATTACGCCTTGTATGTATTGCAATGCAAAACAATTGAAAATGGCTCAAACTAAAACTGGTTGTCACATACATTGCAAAATAATGGGCCGATGCAACATACATATATATATATTATATTTGTACGGTATTTGATTTTAAGCTATTTCCTAAAATTTTCAAACCCATTTCAACCCATCCCATTAACTTGGGCAAATGGTTGTAGCTCGGTTATATCAATTGCCATATTGCTATTGCGGCTCTTGTAATTACATAAAATGGAATGAACACAAGCACACATACAAAAGAATTTCCACATTTGAATAAACGTTAGCCGTGACCCCCGACCCAAAGCCCCCATTATCATTATGTGATGATGTGAAAACGACCTGGGGGATTTTGAACCAGACATTGCATTGATTTTTTTTAACTAATCCCATAATTAAGCCAGATTTATCTATCTGTGTAAAACTCGTGTCAATAGTTTTAAACTGGCTGCCGTCATCCTCCATAAAAATTTTTGAGAATCATTTACAACTTTCACTCAACTATTCAAATTAGGAAGATAAGGCAGTTGAAATATGACATATGGCTGCGGTTAATTTTATTTTAGCACATGCTACATATCACATACTTATGTATGCATGCTGTGTACATCCAGGGATTCATTACCAGTAATTGAAATGAGAAATTATTCAATTCCGTTGGAAAACCAAGTAGAAGAGGCATATTGTAATTTTCACCTATCACTGAACTCTGCACAAATTAAGTTAGTGGAAAGGAGAGCAAAGTTACAGATCAACTCACATCATTATATTCCACAGCATTGAACTGGGTGACAAAGCTAGCCAACCAGCCTCTTCATAAATAGTAAAGGGAGATAATGTCATTGAAGTTTAGTTTCCCCAAACTTTTGTACTTAGTTATCAAGTCCCACTCTCCCAAGCTAATTACCATTTCCCTTCACGTTACCTGATTATTATCTATGGACAGACGGACAAGCCTACACAACAGATGGAAAGAAGTGAAGTTTGAGGAGAGAGAAAGTTTATAATCAGATTGCAAAAGAGCACAAGCTGGAACAACATTAGCAAATTATTCACTGCTCAATGATGATGTGGAAATTTTACCTTGTTGTTCCATCCTTAATTAATTATTGAGGCTTATATAGTTATTACAAAGGCTTAAATTTATTGCAAAAATTATTTACAAAGAATTTCACATTTTGGATCGAAACTGATTTTGCCTATTGTTTATTAAGCCTATTGAAGAACTCTTGATTTCAAGCACCAGTCCACTTGACACCTTTGGGAACTCGTGTAACGTCTGATTACATTTTAATTCTCTGGTGACTGGGAGCCAATAACTAAATTACATCTTTTATCTGGGGATATCTTGGAACTTATTTGATATCCTCTCGTTTCTAACACTGGGGGAGAACTAAAATCTGCTTCCAATATTTAAACCCGGCTAACTATTTCCGTTTCATTCATTAACGGGAGGATTTCTTTCGGGTGGGGAAAAGACGCGTTCATTTGGGTTACAAACTTGTGTTCATTAGACCAGTCTCTTCGTCCCTTCAAAAAGGTAGTTACTTAAAATATATAAACTTAAGAGTGTTAAAATAACGAGTAAAAACTCTGTCTCTGTGCATGTTTCAAATGAAAACAACGTTTGAGACCTGCAACTTAGGGGTGAAGATTTGTAAAGATTCATTTATTTTGTGGACAAATACAACGTTTCCTCACTCTCTGGCTGTATGTTTTATATTTCTAATGCTAATGAGCAAGTCAACTGTGCAGGGTGTCTCAAATTTAGAATTTAAAAAAAGAAATATATCATTTTCATAAGAAATATGCAATACGTAATTACATTTTCCCAATAATAATTGCTACCCTTTTTAGCAAATTGATTTACGCAAAAAAAAGAATGCAAAGTAAATTATGGATGAATATGAAAGCTGACGATGAGAGCACTTTGGTCCTTTTATTATTGAATCAACTTTTTCTTCACAAAACAATTACTGACTTTTAATGCGAGTTGATGGGACTTCAATCCAATTTTTGGAAAAGGCTTTTTTTACACCCTGCTAAATAAGTTAGCATGAGCTGGTAAAAAGTAAAATTGATAGCCATCAGATTAGATTTGTGAAGGAGAAGAAAGTTCCCCTTCAGCTAATTGAATTGAGTTGGCGTATTGGTCGAAAATGATTGATAATATTGCGTTGCATTTCTGTCAACGGAAATCGTCTATTTTGAGGAACGTGCTTTGTTATACTTCTGTATATACAAATAAAATACATATGTATGTTACTCGTGCCTTGGAGCTTGTTTATTCATTTCCGAGAAAATATTTTGTAAAGAAATTTTTGTAAATAGGAAGTAATCAATTAGGACATCAAAGGCAAAGCTTTTTTGTTCTTATCCCATTCTGCCAAACAACAAAACTAACAAGAACAACGGAGGAAGATTAGCTTCATCAAAGATGTACAAAAAGGAGCTGGCAACTCAAGAAATCCTCCGCATCTGTAAAGCAGCCACTTTATTGCATACCCTATGGACCATACATACATAGTATACATACGGCTAAAATGTATATCTACATATAACTACCTAATTATTTCTATTTGTAATTTGTCTTATTTTTTATTTGGAATAAGTAGTGCTTTCTCTAGCTCGTTATATTTGCATTGTCATTAATTGCGTAACTGTCATTATTATCTATATGAATTCAGATGGTTGTATAATAACCACTCCACTGTCATTCATAAATAGTGCAATTTGTTAAAGTACACATTTCTTCTCCATATACAGAGTGGGTCTGAAACCAGTCCACAAAACCATGGAAATCTGACAATTTTGTATGCATTTTAAAGGGGGCTCTTGGTGTACCACTTTTAGGCCCACTCTGTGCTTTCATTTAGCAAAAATAAAAAAAAAACGGGAGATGATGGGATGAGTGTTTTTGTCCCACTTCTTATTCCAAAGTCCCTTAACAATGGGCCTCTTTGTCCATTGTTTTGTGATGTTCGTCTTATGAGAAGATGTTCTGCATATAGGCCCATTAGGGATAAGTACACATTATGTACTGGAAGCGGAAGGAGACTCGTTGGTTTAATAGCAATTGGAAGTGGAAATGGAGCATTTAGCAATGTCCCGGATAATTTGATACCGGATAGAAACGGATTTTATCCTTATGTCAAATTCACCTCATATTATTATTATTATGCGCCCACATAAGAAAGGAAAGAAGAAAGCATTTTTATATATGCGTAGGAGAGAAAGCAATGGCTCCATGCGGAAATATGTATAGAGTGAATTGGATATGAATTTTGGCACATTTTCTTACCTTTCCTTTCGTTGTATACACGTTATATACGTTTGATCTGAAACATAAAACAGTTCATTAGTCTCTGCATTACATTACATAAAATATAGTTGGCCCCAATAAAATTCCGTGTAAACAAACAAAAGAGAAATTTCCTTCGCCTGTCTCTTGTTTATTTATCCAATAGATTTTGCAAATGGAGGCTTTGGCCAACTGTTGCAAAAATCTCCCAAAACAAAATGTGGAGAAAGGAAAGACAAAGAGAAATCCAAAACAATTGTTTACTTTCACCTCAAGCCAACACTCACTTGAGGAAAACTCGAACAAAGAATTACTTTACTTAGTCTCTCAACTAATGGCAAACTGACAGTTTCAGGCCACAAAGATTTTCCCTATACAACTATTACATAACAAAATGGAAATTTTAGGTGGAGGCAAAAATAATGTCTCAAATCTATAAGTATACTTAAATACTACTAAATGTGTGAGGTCATGGCTAACCCATAATTAATAGTAAAAATGTTTTAAAGTCAGTCAGACAACTTCTGGAGCCAACTAAATTTAAAATGCTTTCATATTTTTTTTCAAGAGCTGCTGTGATAATAATGAAGCTCTATTTGGTGTTGGTTATGTTATCATTATTATCATCATCATAATCATGTTGTCTGTCTGTGATTAGTCTTCCGACACGTTTACATATAAATGGAGGCCCTTTTATTAAGTTGAAGGGATATGTAAAAGTGCTTCAAATTCCCTTGAGCTTGGAATGAATTATGAGAATAATATCTTGATCACGATAATGTTATTATTAGATAATAAATATCTCACCCGAATGGCTTAAACTCATTTCAAAATCTTTTATAAGCTGGCCCATAATCATAACAAGTGTAATGAAAACCAAACATTCTACTTACTTAAATAGAAATTTCCTAAACAAGATTTATTGGATTTGGAGCTGTTTAGAATTCAGATTGAGAGATAGATTTAAAATTCTTTAGTCCACATTTGGACAATTCAAGTGGATTTATATATATTTGGGAGTGTTTTTTTTTAAATTCACAGCACACTTTTCTAGTCACAATGAAGATGTATATAGTAACGAAAGGAGAAGCTCTTGGCTTAAATTGTTGTCCACCTCCATAATAAAAGTGGGCAGAGTAATTTGAGCTGGCTACTTACAAGTTAAATCAGTGGAATAAATCTGGCAATTTGGAAAAATAAATTTGATTTGGTTTATTTGGAAATTTTTTATTTTGAAGCATTTGCAGACCACCTTCAAAGTTTCTTTGTCCTCTGCTCTACATTTTTACAAAGAAACCACATCCAAATAAAAATGAAACGAAAAAACATTATAAATACTACTACAAATATATACAGGTGAAATTGGATAGGGGAGTGAAATGAAGCGTGGATTATTTGTTTCAACATCCAAAAGCCAACATAATGTCATATAAAAGTAATGTGGGTGGCAGGTAAAAATAAGCTGGGATCATATTATTATGAGGTTTCAACTATCTAACAAATGTTGCTCTCGGTATTCATTTCAAAGGTTTTTCTAAAAAAGGATTTTGTGAGAAAAATATGTGTGGGTGCATTACCGACATCGGCTACAATTTAAGCCGTCTCTCCAAGGCATTAATTTTACTCAATGTTTTGACGCAAATTACCAAATAGTCGATCAAAAGTTAAATGATTTTTCAACCACTGCAATTCCACGCCATCCCTTTTCCTCACATAGGAAATTAGGATATAATAAAGCTTCCAAGTTTCATCGAATTCCTTTCGAACAGGTTTTTATATGCTGCAGCTCCATTTGAGATTGAAGAAGAAGGCAAATGATTTGAAGGATAATAAGCATCGCATCTGAAACAAGTCGCCGGTATAAAAAAAAATAAAGTAACCTCTAACCTCAATCCCACCTCAAAAGCCCCAACAAACATTTTTTTCCCTTTTTAATACCACCACAATCATTTGATAATTTGAACTTAAAGTAGGTATTTCGCTTTTGCTTTTTCATAGATGCAACGCATTTTGATTTTCACTTTTGAAAACAGCAGAAATCAGAGCAAAGCAAATGCATCTTCCTGCAAAGATTTTCGAGGTTTACTTTTAACTTGAAAAAAAAACTTATTACTTATTCGCCTGCCAGATGCTGCGTTCATCTTTGCTCTTGACTCTGTAGATTTATTATGATCCAATGCAAGCGACTGCAGTGTTAAAGGTATTTTGTAGTAGCTCAGGTAGTGAAGGGGATTCAGCTTTTTTTGTAAAAAAATGCTCCATGGCTTTGACTTTGAATTGCCTACAGACACAATGTAAATTTAAAATTCTGAAATCTGACATTGGTAAATTACAAAAATCTACATTTTGTTAATTTTAAGCAAACACTTGTTGGCCATGATTAATGGTCTTTTGTAGTTAATTCATTGAACTTTTTAAGAATTTTGCAACACAGCATAGTCAGGTCAAATCAATTTTTATGTCCACGATTAAGCTCATGCATGCAAAAGGTGGGTAATCAGAGGTGATGGATGGCAAAATTTAATGCTGGAGGCTTTTGCAACCTTTTTGCAAACTGGTGTAAGGTGTCATGTAGTCTCTGGCTTGAATTATTCATCCCCGTTATGTGATTTCATTACTAATGATTCCAAATTGTTTTTGAAAGTAACAAAAACAGGTGGCCAGAGGCTGAACATAAATTTACTCACACCCCAAGCCAATCCTTTCAATAAAAATATTATTAAAATTGCATTTTTGCAATATACAGTATTTGCAAATTGCAAACAGTTGGCTTACATTCTGTGAGAGAATTTTGAGAGACGGCTGATCCCTGGGGACTTTAATATAATTCCTTAACAGCATTACATTACATGGATGGGAGAAAGGTAAATGTACTTTGCTCCGTTTTCAGGAGATTGCATTAGGATTAAATATTACATCAAAATCTTGGTGGGAGAAGAAGAAAGCTGGAGGAAATGTAAAAGCTCTCAACTTTCTTTCATCAGGTAAAATAATGAGGGATGAGACCAATTCAACATTTATAAGGAACAAGAGTAAAAGTGAAGAAAATGAGGTCGGCCCATTATTTATATGCTGGCTAATGACAAGAAAAAACAATGGGGAAGGAAACAAGATGAATCTGCTTAGAAAATTTAATAAACTCGGGATTTACTAATAAGTCAAGATGAGATGAAGCAAAGTCACTCAACTTTTTGGCTGGATGGAGCCAATGGAAAGAAAAGTTTTGAAATTGTAGACGACAGCAGATGGTCAAGATTTCAAGTTCAGTACTACAAAGATTATATAATCAGGGATACAACGCAAAGGGACTGGCTAAACGTTGCATTTAACCAGATTTTATTACGTCTGGAGATGAAAGGAGTTGAACTTTCCATTTTTTTTACGTCGTCCATCATGTCTCGGTATTTGCGCTACCATGAGTCATAAAAATGTAGGAGCAGACTATTATTATCACTAGTACACTTACACATATATATGCCCCTGCAAAAAAAGCTAAACCAAACTAAACTAACCAGAGCAAACGGATGTAAGCAAACGTCAGTGGCACACAATCTCAGCGTGCCCCAAATACTGCTAGTTATGTTGAATCAGGCAGACGAACGGACATTGTGATTTTGTGATGGAACTATAAAGTATAGCCAACCCAAATAATATCGTTTGTACATTTAAATACGCATTTGGAATACGAAATGAGGGCAGTGCATGGCAATTAATGTTTGATATCAGAAATCGTAGCATCGTAAAATTTCTGCTTAATTTAGAAATTTAGAGCTACTTTATAGTTTTCACTTATCAAGTACACCACTGATCAATTAGACGGCTGCGATAATATTGTCTTATTAAACACTTTTTGGGAAAGAGACGTTAAAAACTGAAAGGCTTTTTAATGACCGCAATCTTGAGGCTGCACGAAAGAAAATATTTTTTCCAGGTGTAAAAAGCGGTCCGTGTTGAAATTTGCGTGTCTAATGACCTAATGGGCATTTCTACTCCCTCCGTGTCACAACATTCAAACTCGAAACATTTCATATACTGGGAAATGAAATGAGAAATTCCTGTATTCGACCGTAACAAATATTCTGGATATTCATTCCAACGCATTGCATCTTCTTCTTCGTGATCAAAATGGGTAAAAAGTTACATGTTACTTATTTACGCATGTTTTGAACTGTTGTAAACATAAATATTTCACGAAAATGTCATGCAATGTTACGTTTCTATTTTAAGTATTTATAATATGATCCATCTTTCTTTTTAAAGTTTTGACGTTTGCATGGGCCAAAGCAAAAATAAAGGTCAAGGAAGTTTTTTTTGCATATGCTGGTAGCTCTTTAGCATATAATTTAGCAAAAGTCATTTAAATGAGATGGAATTAAAGGCATTGGGAGAATGCTGGGAAGATGTGGCAGGGAAAGAATTGGGAATTTTGGGTGGTCATAACTGCCATGAGATGTGGTGTCGTAAAAAAGCGAGTGGAGACACAGGGGGCAAATTATGCATATCATATCAAGTCAAGGGAAAGGGAGTCATATATGCCACACCTACACCACAATATTTCCTCCTTCATATCCACTCCACTTACTAAGTAACTGGCTACTCTGTAGCAATACAATGTCTGTCCGTCTTTCCTCTTTCCCCAACAGCTTTCACCAAACCACGAATTCCCATTTGCAAGAATGTTTTTAAAATTCTAATAACATCTTCCTTTATAAAATGCCCCGTCTGTTTGACACTTTTTCTGTTCGTAACATTCTACTGCGCAAGTCACAAGTTAAGTGAAGGGAGATGGGAGAGAGTGTGGAGAGATAGCCAACTCTCTCACTCCGCTCTCTC
>JAQIXN010000475.1:0-37936 GCA_034698145.1 Proisotoma minuta
CCACATTTACCCTATGTTATCACTGAAGTTCTTGGTGCGCGGTGGTCGCGGACCATGAAGCGCGCGGCCGTTAGCGCACATGTTCGAACTTAACCTGCGCAGGGCACTCATTAGTTGATTTTTGAAAACAGAACTCAAAAAAGTTATCGCGTTCGAAAGTTATCGCGAGACGGACGGACGGACAGACACACGGCTCGTGCAAATGCATTAAGTTGTTTCACAACTTAATAAAATGAATAAAAATTGACGCAAATATTTATATTGAAAGCTGAATGGATTTCTTACGACCAAACAGACATTTAAATACTGTCAAAAATTTTGATTCAAGCAAGACCAAACAGAGAAAGGAAAGCATAAAACCAGCAGTATAAATATAAAAGCCAGTGTGAACTTGGTTAATTCTGATTGTAGCAAAAGGTAAAGTGTTGACTAAACATTTTGTTGCGTGTGGAATCCATTTTTGTCGAAGTCGACTTCTTATTCCAATTTCGTCAATCTTGAGAAGTCTTAAAACATCAATACCATATAGTACAGTAAATGGCATTTACTTATAAATCATCAACTTTTTGTATTGTAATACCCATAATTTATGGCAGGTCTTAAGGAAGAGTTTTTTCTCATGTACATTGTCCAAGGGTATTTTAGATTTAAAACTGACAAAGCTGACCAAGAACATGGAAATTGTCCCATTTCTTTTGCGACTGTGGTCATTGCTGTCTCTTCATCAAGAATATAAGCTGTCGCATGTTTTGCGACTTCATTTGTAGCATGCTCAAAAGTTGTATACTCGTATTTAGAGTTATGGATTCTTGTTAAAAGCTTGTCAACTTCTTTGATGTGTCGAAGTCCCTGTTATTTGTTAACAGCAGGAAATGGTTATACAATGTTTGAAAATTATGGGGTTTCAAAATGTTATATACTATTTATGTACCTCTAGCATAACTTTTATGGAAGAACTGGATTCCCCGAGCTCCAAAAGAACATTATAACGAGACTCAACTAATGACCCAATTGAATTTATGCTAAAGCGGTTTAAAGCCTTTATGGAAAACATGTTCCCAGTGTAGCAACCCATTATCATAACCGTTGATGCGGACAAAAGGAAAAAGGCTGATCGACAACCAATAGAGCTATATTCCATTTTGCACGCTATAAATTATAAATAATCAATGTGCCATGATTGACCTTTGTCGATATATACCAATTATATTATTTATCCATTACCTTTCTGCAATAATGCTGCAATTGTATGAAAAATAGAATCTTGAAATGAGACTTTCTCAACCCAACCCATAATCCCAATAATGATCAGAGAAATTAATAACATGGAAATTAATCCAAACCAAAGTCTTTGGCTAAATGGAAGTGAGAAAATGTCTTGTGTGTTTCCTTCATGTTCATGATTAATTAGAGCAATAATTCTGAAATATTTTTTTAAAAATTAGAATCCAATTTGTAATTTACTCTACTTGCTTAGAATTCCCCATCACAAAAGTTGGATTTACGATCTTTGCCCTTTCAGAATATAAGCTGTACGATCCTACAAATATGTCAACTTCATGGGCTTCAGCTAATGTAAAGTTATAAGGTCCAACACTTGTAACAAATGTGTATCTGCAATATAATAAAATTGTAAACTGATTTATATTTTTGCAGGATAAAAATAAAGCGTAATTATTTGTTTATTTACTCAAAGCCAAGAAATTCTTGAAGAGTCAAAAAACATTCCACTGCATAACCACCTTGAAATACGTAGCTTGTTGTACCATTTACAAAACTTTGGACAACGTCAACATCATAAGGATAAATGCTGTTGTACTGCCAAATGAAAATATTTTTTTTATCGAAACAAACCAAAAACAACAATAATTATCTTACCCGAGTTGTGATTCTGATGATAGTGGTATTCAAAGAATTTCGAAACATAATAATAATTGAATTTTAAAATAACAATTGACTTTGTTTTTACTTGAACTTGCATTTCTATCCACTGCTTGAATGAATGATGAAAATATATGTAAATATGCATACGTTGGTATTTGTGGAAAGTGTGTGTAAGAAACGAATGACATGATGACAGAATGTGAGTAGCACTTCAAAGCATTTCTCGAGTAGTGACAGTTAGTGCTTATTTGGTATAGATTTGAAAACTGATATGACCTTATTTAAATAAATTGGGCTTCCTTTCATGAAAAAGTAAAGAGTTTTATCGACAAACCATACAAATTGTCTTTAATTTTTTTTACTACTTCCAAGATGCATTCAAAGTATTCCAACGGTATGTGCATAAACTAACTTCTCAACAACTAATCATTACTTTTATAGCTCCACCGGCTCCGGTTTTTGCAGTTTCAAAAGCTTTCAGAGTTTCTTCAAGGGAAAATCTAATAAGTAAGGATTGTTTATTAGCCCCTATACATACATTTCAATTTATGATAGGTACTCACCGGTGAGTGATGAGTCTTTTCACATTCACTTTTCCCGAAGCAACTAACGCAAGAGCTGCTGGATAGCTGCAAATAAAAGAAAAAAGAAAACCTTGTAAAATCTTATAAAAAAAATTAAACATAAGATAAATCTATAATACCAATTCGAATATCTAAATACGCCACGAATGTCTACTTCACGCACAGCCGCATTTACAATTGGCAACTTAACTTCTGGTGCACCAAGTCCAACCAACTGAACACAACCACCGGATTTTGTGGCCTTTAAAAGATCAAATTAATTAGCATTGATAACTACATTGACGGTTGGTTGGACTTACAAAAATAGCCAATCGCACACTTGATTCTGCCCCACTGCATTCAATAGTGATATCAGGCATCACACCCAAAATATTTTCAACTTGTTTTGCCAAATCTTCTGCCGAAGCATTAACGTCAACTTTCAATATGTAATCAGCTCCGAGTTCTTTTGCAACTTGCAAACGATTTTCAGCAATGTCTGTGAGAAAATTTTTTAAGGAAATTTTTATTCACATGCTCATTATAGTTAATGTAAAGGAAAAGTATTTACACTTACCTGACAAAATTATTTTCGATGCTCCCATAGATCTTGCGACAAGCAAAGAGACCAACCCAATCGGTCCGGCCCCACAAATCAATACGACACTGAAACGCAATTAATGGCAAGACTGTAATCGTTTAAAACGTGATTTAAATGCACTTATATAGTTACCTTCCAAGCGTCACTCCAGCTCTGCGACAAGCATGAACTCCAACTGAAAGCGGCTCTAAAAGTGCCCCTTCTTCCAGACTAACGTGATCGGGTAGTCTGCAGCAGATAATTTTAAAATTTCAACATTCAGTAATAATTTTTATTATCTTATGCATTTACTTGTAACAGAAGGCAGCATCATGAGTATAGTATCTTGCAAGATTTCCATCACAGGGAGGAGTTGCACAAAATATGATATCAGGACACAAGTTATATTTTCCAACTTTACAATGATCACATCTTCGGCATGGAACCCCTGGTTCAATCGCAACTCGGTCACCTAATTAAAGTTAATTTTAACTTTTATGCCTAAGCTAGTTTTGAAAGATGCATTTTACATACCAATTTTCAAGTTTTTGACATTTTTTCCACATTTAGCCACTACGCCTGCGGCTTCATGGCCAATTATCATGGGCGATTTTAAAATAAAATCACCAATACGCCCGTTTGTCCAATAATGAACATCAGAGCCACAAATTCCAACTGCATTCATTCGCAGCAAAACCTCTGATCATGGCAAATGAAATTATCTTTGGTCATAATTAGCATTAAACGAATATTAGATATATATGCAATTTATTTACCATCATCTTTAGGCTCAGGGATTGGACGATTTTCCTAAATTACAATTTGCCGCATGAAATTAATTTAAAATACTGATTGCATACTTGAAAATAATATTTACCAATCGAAGATCTCCTTGTTTGTATAGAATAGCAGTAAGATTGTCGTCTGCACCTCCCATTTTGTGTTTTTGTTGATTTTGTAAAGAGATGTTTACAGTCGGATGCCAAAGAAGCGATTGTGACAACTGTCTAATAAATAAACAAGGTTAAGCTAAATGTCATACTTGATGTTTTGCACACGACACTCTAAAAGAACAACTTTATCTTCATTTTATCCAGTGATGAAAAAGCCAAGACCTTGATATTATTCATGAAGTTCTTTGGTTGACCTTGTCTTTTCTTTGCATATTTTAGGAAAGTTTATTATAACCAGTCTTTTAGCCCTAAACAAAATGCTGGATGAAAAAAATGGGTTTGCAAATATTAGTTTAGCTATCAGAAATATCAACTTTATTTACATTATTGGTATTGGTAAATATATTCAACATCATAATTTATTTGCATAACCCCAAATTCAATAATCAGTCTTAATAAATTCATACAAATTTTCTCTTCTTTTCACTCGTTTATCCTTTACAAGCTTCTCCAAATGATGTCCAACATTTAACTCGGCAGCAGGATGTAAATGTACGGGAGTGTCTTTGTAAGCAATTTTCACAATTTCTCCAGCCGAAACGAGTTTACCTTCAAAACTTTTGAGGACTTCCAAAATTTGCCTTTCTCTTTCTCTTCTATGATTTAAGTAAAAAGTGATTTTCTCTTTTGCATTCTCAACAACGGGGCCATGACCTGGATAAATAATTTTTGGCTCTTCCTTCATAATCCGCTCCAGAGAGATCATGTAATCGTGCAAATCTTCGAATACAGTTGTCCCTTCGCCCACTATACACAAATAAATAGACACATTAATAATAAATAATAATAAAATAAATAGGCACGATATGCAAATAAAATTACAAATGCAATCTCCGCTGAATATGGCTTTCTCTTCTTCTAAATAAAGAGCTGCATGATCCGTTGTGTGTCCAGGAGTAAACAAAATTCGCAACGTAGCTTCATTTCCTACAGAAATTACTTGATTGTCCTTTAAATGCTGGAGCGTGTATCCTGGAAGTAACATTAGGCCAATTTAATTATACAAAGGCTCAAAATGACTTAAATTCCATCTTGGAAGATCATGATTTGTTTTAAAACTTACCTTTCGGTATTGGATCATCAGGGACATCAAGTCTAGGGAATTTTAAAATCAAAGGGAGGCTATTGGTTTTGTTAAAAATTGTCTGTTTCAAATCTCCAAGAGCTCCAATATGGTCTTTGTGCCAATGTGTGATGACGATTTTATCCAGAACTACATTCTCTTGCATTAGAAGCTTGGAAAGGTTATCGACATATTCTTGAAATCCATCTTGACCAGCATCTATTAGGACCCTTCTTGATCCAGAGCCCACAAGATAAATGTTTGTCCCCTGAAGGGTCATAGGGCCTGAATTGCAACCAAGGACCCGAAATACAAGTCTAGATAGCTGGGAAATCTTTGGAATAGGATTCATTCTCACTTTGCTTTCTCCTATTCATGGAAGAAAGGTAACTTTAATTCAATGAGTGTTTTGGGCAAGCAGGACAAGAGGTGTCATGAACTAGTGCGACATGAGTACAAACAAACATGGTTTTATAAATAATTTAATCCATGCCTTTCCAATGCAGCCAAATAATTCCGGTGAAAGCATGCAAATGCCAATCCTATGTAATCTTACTTTTACTAAATACTTTTATGTTTCATAATTTGCTAGAGAATGATATCTATCCAATAATATGCCAAATAAATTGTAAATTGTAACAAATTGGTACTTACTCTTAAAATAAGCGAGCAACTTTCTCTTTATGCTTTCTCCGAATCCACTTTGTCTTTATTACTGCTTAAATGACACTGAAATTCAGTGACTGAATCCAAATAAACTCGTGACTCTCGTGAACGAGATAAGATAACTCTTGAGTGGATTAAACAAATCAAAATTATAAAACACTTTGACTTGCATGGACATCCACATGCAATCACAAATCATATGTGCCCCAGTTTTCTCTTTAGGAAAAGCAGTCTTGGGCTCAATCTAGCCAACCTTGAATTTGGGAATAAATTGTAAGGTGTTAATTGGTGAAATAACCAACCTCGCCCTGATTCAAAAACAGTTCCATTAAAGCCATTAAAATGAGTGCTTCTTTGTACCTAAGAACAATGTCAAAGTTTGATAAAATCATCCCTTCCAAATTTTTACCTTTGTGGCAACATCCTGCAGGTAATTGATCATTTGGCATTATCCAACAAAGAATAAAACCATAATAATTTTGTAGGACCCAAGACAGTTTTCTTTTGGGCTCCTGTTTTTAAGTGGGGATTAGTGATTGCAGGCAATTTATGATATAACATTCAAAGATATTTAAGACTTATAACTCTCATTTATTTAGGTATTGGCGACTTGTCTCGGCCTGCAGAGAAAATTAGTATACCACAATCCTCTTCTTTAGCCGCTACAGGAATTATTTGGTCAAGATATTCTCTCGTCATAATACCCAAAAATTGGTCACTTTTCAGTGTCAACGTATTTGTCGCAATTACGGCTGTTTATCAACTGGTCCGTGGAATAAGATATCAAATGCAGCAAAAGGAAATCGAATCAAAATGACCACTTGATGCTGTTGAGTGAAAGCTTTAGACTCTAAATACTTTTGAACTTTTGACAAATTGCTTTGTGATCCCTAATCTCAAAAATATTACAAGTATTAGAAAATGTAAAGTAAAAGGTGCTGGCACAATTAGATCTGAAATTATAGACATTTATTGAGAAATAAATAATTATTGGGTGTGGGGGTTTATCCCGTTTATCACTGCAACTTCTTCTGTTTCCATCTGGGCAGTTCCACTTCCTTGGAACGTAATTTGTTCTCGATGAAAGTACAATGACATGTTTCCAAATTTGTACTGCTTTTTAGTCTTGCCTTCAGGTTTAACTAAAATATGCATTTCTTTAAGAACTTTAGCAATTTCATCCACAATTATTGTTGTTTGGGATTCCCGAGAAGCTTCTTGACAACATTTTAGTGCCTCGTCAATTGCCTGCTTATCAATTCCCATATTTTGACTGTTGAGTCGGCTCTTAGCCAGGTCTTGGAGTCTAATAATGTAATTCACGTAAATCATAAACAACATTTTAAAATTAATAAAATTAAGTGTTGTATTTACTTACTTTGTTTGTAACTGTTTTATTATGAAATTTTTCTTGTCAATTTCAGATTTCGCAGTTTTGTATAGAGAAGAGATGTTTGTGGAATAGTTTTTATTTTCTCTAACCAATTTCTTATTTTTATGTTCCAAATATTCAATGTGCTTTTCAGCTGCCTTTAACTTATCCAATAATTCCTAAACAATTCAATATAATATTTTTATTGTTTCATTTTTTTATTGATTGATATTTAATAATAATTACCTTATTTCTATCATTAGTTCTTTCTCCTTCTTTATTGGCGTGTGCAAAAATTGTGCTCTCTAGATCTCCATAAATATCGTCTTCCATCGGTACTTCAACAGTCTCAACCTCATGACCCATTGGATCATCCCATGAGCCATGGGATGCAATTTGGTTGGTGCTTTTTGCTGGCGCAGTTTGATGGTCAACGTCATAAATGTCAAGGTCGCAATTTTCCTTTTCGTTATCTGAAGAAAACGTGGCTGAAGTAGCCAAATCTCCATTTTTCGACAAATCATTAAATGACGGGCGTTTTTGAGGGGATTTGTCCAGGGAAGAGTTTGAAGCGTTGCCTTCCGATTTTCTCTTTTCCTTTAGCTTTTTGCTCACCCCTTTAATTGAGGCCAATAACTCATCCATCTAAATTTCGAAAAAATAAACGAGTTTTAAAATTTTAGAAAACAATCATACTTTTGTAATACCCTTTGTCAATTATTACTATTGTTCTCTAAAATCTAATTGGTTGTCCTTTTCTTGTCCATAACTGTAACGTTTTAATTGTGTAAACATTCAAAAACTTACAACTAACAAAACAGACGAATGAATTACTCTGTTCCTCTTTGTTTTGGGCGGTGAAAAGGTCCCGCTTTTTATTACGCTTCATGCTAAACGTTTTAGACACCTATTAATGAAAGTTGATGTTTGAATCTAACAATTTTAGACAATTTAGTTAGACATTCTGCATTGTTATAGCTTCCCATGTTTTGATCAAAATATGATGTCAAATTTGACATCAGATTTTGGTTTTGGATTTAATCCAAAACCAATTTGCTTTTTCCTCCCAATTTGAAGATTGCAAGTTTTAAAAAACAGTATGGATGATATTGAACAAGATGACGACGATAAGTGGGAGGATGATAATTTCAGCACTCATAAGCATTCTGAAGATATGGAGGAAGACAAGTTGCATCCGTTGTATTCTACTCATGTCCCTGAGACACTCGATGCGGACAAAAAGGTCAACTTTGACAACAAGGCCAACATCTCGTCAACAACCAAGACAGGGAAAGGCAAGAGTCGAGTGAGTCAATGGGCAGTGATTAAAGATCAAATTGCTGGGATTGCTGGAGAAGCTTATCGTTTGAGATCGGAAAAGAGTGTCGAATCTTCTGGAGCTTTGGGCTTGGATGATCCGAGGGACAGAGAGGCTTGGAGGCTTTTGGAGTTGCTTCGAAATTCAGAATTTTTCAAGACTTTGCCAGAAAAGAATCAAAAAGCTATAATTCAGGAACAAGAGAGAAAGGCTGGAAAGATTCATGCACTTGACATCATTGCAATGAAGGAAAAGGGACTCAAAGTTGAAGACGAGGAAGAAGAATATTATTCGGACCGAAAACAAAGGGAAAAGGCAGAGGAAGAATTTAAATTAAAGTATTTTAAAGCATGATTTAACAATAATCCCCAGATTAATTTATTATCCCAACATCAAAGGTTTTTGTGGAAGCAGCGGGGAACATTTAACAATTGGTTTTTCCTGATTCTATTTCACGCCATAGTATTGATCAATTTTCTTATTTGTCTGATTTCGAGGTGAGACAGATATTGCAATTAAATTGCAAAAGAAGGAAGAGTATAGTCTCTAAATGTCGACAATGTTTGCAGCTACCGCATCACAATTGAGCATGCAAAATTTGATCGGCTTTTTCTGGATGACGACTTTAACTGTTTGGACGTTGCTCAGTCTGGGGCGACAGTGAACCACATTGTCAACATTTGCCACGCCCTTTTATGCGTAGCAGTCCTTTTCACAGAGAAACTAGATACTAAAAATTTATGTTGGGGCTTTGTTGTTGCCCAAATAATTCACGTCATGAGCAACACGTTTCAGTTTTTGTACAGCATCAGATTTCCTTCAGATGACAAAGAACAGCATGATGCAGCCACAGTTAGCTTATTCGTTGTCGAATTTATCTTCATGATTTTCTCAGCAATGATCGTCATCCGTCGATATTATGACATGAGTAACATTGTGGTGAACAGGGAGAAGCGCTTTACATCCTCAATCTTTGGGGGACGAATATTAAATGAACACATCATTTACAAAAACGAATCAGACTTTTTGCAGAAAAAGTTCACAGTGAGACAAGCCACCTCGATCCAGATTTATGGGATTGTGCAGAAAATTCAGCATTATAGAGACAGAGGTCTGGAGGCAAATCCCAAGGAAATCGCGTCAGATGTCAAAGCTGCAATTGCAACTCTCCAAGGTTCAAATGTTTCATTTTCGGATATGTTGATTGACAATTAATAATTTTAACTCTTTTGATAGAAATGAAAGCAAAGCATTACAGCGGACCAAATATGTTGAGAGAACTCAAGACTGCAAATAATAGGAAACTTAAAATTTTACAAGAAACATTGAACTCGGAAATAGAAGACTAAAAGTAATTTTTATTTCTATTTATATGTTAAACTAATAATATTATTTCAATTATTTGTCCAATAAAAGTGAAAGTGAGAAAGTTGAGATTGAGTGAGTCTCGAAAAATTCTTCCGTTTCCCCAAAATAGCACGGCACGTTTTTGTAAATCTTCACGTTTGTAATTGTAATTATTTTCTCAAAAGATAAACATGCGATTCGCTCAGATTGTAATGGGCCCTGCAGGGACGGGCAAGGTACTTTTTTCTTGTTTGTAATTTTCCTATTTTAAATGACATTTGATTGATTTAATGTTGATTTCAGAGCACGTATTGCAGTTATATTGAAAAACATGCCGAATTTACAAAACGAAACATTAAAATTGTTAATTTGGACCCTGCAGCTGAAAAATTTGAATATTCTCCTTTGGCCGACGTCAGGGAACTTATTCAAGTAGAAGATGTGATGGATGACGAAGATTTACATTTAGGCAAGTAAAAGTTGTAAAGAAATTAATCCTTTGAATAATAATTAAATATTTTAAATTATATTTCACAGGCCCAAACGGTGCTCTAATTTATTGTATGAAGTGAGTTAATTATTTGTCCAATCTCATGGTTTTATTAAAACAATTACTTAATATATTTTATCGTACTTAGTTTTCTGATGGAGCACTTGGAATCTTGGCTCCTGCCAGCAATTGGGGAAGATTATGACGGTGACTATTTGATTTTCGATTGTCCTGGTCAAATTGAATTGTACACTCACATGGATATGATGAAGCGATTTGTAAAGCAACTTGAAGATTGGGGATTCAGAATTTGTGGAATGTATACAATTGACGCACATTTTTTAACAGACGGAAGTAAATTTATAGCCGGATCTCTAACGGCATTAAGTACAATGATAAATGTTGAAATTCCACACATGAATATCCTAACAAAAATGGACCTCCTTAGCAAACATGATAGAAAAAGTATTGAACGATTTTTAGAACCGGATGCAGTAGATTTGCTAAATGAAGAAATAGAGACCCCTTGGAATAAGAAATTTCTCAAATTATCTGAAGCGTTAGGGAAAGTTTTGGATGATTACAGTTTAGTCAAATATTTCCCGTTGGATATTCGAAAACATTCACACATGGAAAATTTACTTTTAATGGCGGATCTTGTGATGGGAGTTTCTGAGGACGCGGATGTAAAAGTTAGAGACCAACCAGACGAAAATCCCGAAAATGAAGATGATGAGTGATTTCAATTATATTATTTATAACAAAAATAATATATATAACTATAAATATTATATTTTATTCGAGGAATAAAAACAAATGTTTTTCAAGTTTTTGTAATAAAATCATGATCTTTATAATATGGCAGAGTTTTTTCCAACCAAAAATTGCCACTTTTCAGCTCAAGTTTTGATTTGGGAAAAATATGAATCGAAGTGTCATTAAAAATATTTGAATGTTCAAACGTATTTTTGATTAGAACTTCATCACAAATGTCGACTGTTTGAGATACAAAGCGTAAATATTTGGAAAGTATTTTTGGCTGCAAAGAATTCTGAATCAACGAAAAACTATTTGAAATAATAATACATGCATTCAACTGTTTTGGACTCCAGTTTGCATACAATAAATTATTAACTAACTGATGAGAGCAGTGGGGGAGGTAAAATAGCGTGAGAGTTTCCCCCACTGACCTTTTCCCCTCTTCATTGTCTTCCAAAACTTGAAACCCAAGCGTAGTCAAGATTTCTTTGTCCTGAGAATTAAAAATCTGAGGAAAACCCAATATTTATATGATTATTTGTTCAATTATATTAATAATTGGGATAATTTATATAATTATTATTATTACGGGGTCAAATAGTTCCACCATCACTTGATCATCTCTTTTTAAGGTCTCCTGAATAAGCGTCAAAAGTGCCAATTGGTAGCGAGCAATGAAGCAGGTGGTGAAGCTTCCCAAACCATAGCTCACAATTTCCAACGAGTTTGGCTTGCTATCATTTGGCCTCAATTTGTCCAGACATTCTTTTGTCAGCAATTCTTCAACGTATGCAAAAAATCCCGACCTTTTCAAATGTCCCTTTGCAATTTCAAGTTTCCTGCAGTTCCATTTATCAAATTGGGAAATTGTTTCCTAAATACGAAGCTCCTTATTTACCTGATCAATTCCTCGCTGGTTAAATTTGTGGGATTATCTTCATTTTCATGGGTCCCATAATTGAGGCCATTTGAAAGATTTTCCTCTTGATTGTTTTGATTGTTTGGAAACCCAGTCCGTCGTTTTCCTCTACGTTTTACGGGAATGAAGTCGCCTCCGTCGTCCCTTTCATCTTCCCTGCGCCCAGACATCTTAGTTCCCACCTTAAATTAATTATAAATGCTGTGGACAGCGTTGGCTGCAAAAAATGTCAGCGCGTTTGCCCATCTCTAAAAAATCAGCTGAGGACTGTCAACAGCTGTGAACAGCTGTCAATAATTTTTGATTGTGGCTTTGGTTAAAAATTAGAATCTTGGATATAAAAAATGATTGAAGTAACTGCCCGACTTGGTCAGGGCGTATATTTAGCTGGTGAAATGGTGGAAGTTTCAATAACGGTTCGGAATCCGTCCCCGCCCCCTGACGCCAAATCCCAATGGAACGATTTAGAGGAAGTTTTGGCATGGGCAAGTGCCCAAATTCATTGTCAGTGTTGGGTCAGTCCCTCAAAAGTGTTGATTCCTCCTCAACATGCTTTAAGTGCAGAAGAGTCCGCAATGACCAATAGCATGACGTCTTTTGCACCATGTCGCGCTGAGGTCACTGCTTCAGAAAATGTTTCAGCGAAAAGTAACCATCAGAATTCTGGATCAGGTCAAGTCAACCAAAATGGAACTGGAGGGAGTGGAAATGGTCAAACATCAGGGGCTGGGGGTGGCCGCGTGGTTTTGTCAACTAAACCTGTCATTTTATTTTGTGATTTGAGACTTCTTCCTGGAGAAAGCAAAACCTGTAAGTCATCATAATTGGACATAATTAAACCGAATCAGTCTAATTGAATTATATATCTTTGTTACCTCAGATTGGTATCGAGAAGTTCTTCCTGTCGACGGACCTCCGTCATTTAGGGGGCAGACGGTTAAATATGCATATAAACTAACTGTAGGAACTCAACGTGTAAATGCGCCCATTAAACTTCTTCGGGTGCCGATAAGAACACTTGTGCTCCAAGGTAAGTAAAAATCGTGCATTAAACTAGGCTACAAAATCTAGCTCGAACAAGAATGCTTGGCGATGTTTTAAGCCGCAATAATGGCTATAATATATATTACAATATATTTGATTTTCAACAGAATTCACCGATTCCTCAATCATAAATGGCAGTGAAGACATCACCCAGCCATCAAATCCATTTTTATTTTTATCTGATCAGGAAAAAGACACACCCTTGGATTCTGCTCTTCAAGTTCTTCAAATTGTAACATCTCAAAGGAATCAAAAGTTTTATAACGTGACAAATTCCCGTGGCCATGTTGTCAAGTTTTGTGCATTCAAACATGCATACAAACTAGGAGAAGATATCGTTGGGTCTTTGGATTTTTCTGGATGTAGCGTCCCATGTCTTCAATTTGCCGTGACACTTCAGAGTGTGGAAGAAGTGACACCTGAATGTCGCACAACTGAAGGACAGAAGCCAGCCATCACTTCATTTTCCAAATTCCATGAAATGTGCGTTGGATATCAACAGTCACATTTTGTGCTTCCAGTTCCATTACACGCAACCCCTAGCTTTTACACAGATTTGGTAACCCTCAAATGGAGATTACATTTCGAGTTTGTTACAAGTACGTCAGCAGATGAAACAGAAATGTCGATGAAGCTTCCAGAAAAACCGAGAAAGGATGATATGGATGGACAAGTTTGGCAAGCACCAACAAATATTAAAATTGAAACAATGGTATGGGATCTGCCCATTAAACTTTATCCTAATTTTCCAATGTATATTTCTCAGGGTTTGCAAATACAAAATGTATACACTATGAAAGTAAGCAATAATGTTCCATTTTCATAAATAAAAACAAAGAAAATAAAATAAAGTGAATAATAAAACAATTTCAATGACATGCTGAAAATTGGAAAATGTTTTAAACATTCTTTATTGCAATATATTGGCTAATAAATAATAAATCAAAACATTTAAATCCAAGTTTGAAGACCAGCGTACAAACGTACAAGAATATTTTTATCAGTTGCTAGATCTAACAATGTGTCGACAATTTCCTCGTGCGAGTAAATTTTATCTGAATCATCAGGTAAAATTCTTCCGTCTTTAATAATATCACAGTAAATAGGCACCAACTGTTTCAAAGGGTTGCTTTCTATTAGTTGTAGTAAAATACTGATTGGGCTATGACACTTTAATTTCCTTTTGATAATTTGTAAAGGTTTCCAATCTATTTCGTTAGAGTTTAACTCTTCATTTCCATATAATCTTCCAGCTTCCTTCCATCTAAGATTATGTTCGTTTACAAAGGCGTTGATGATAAAAAGTATTATATTCGAAGACTGCAGTAGGCAACGAAGCGTTCTGGACATTATTTCTTTAAACATTCCTTTGCATCCATATGGCATCATCATTTGCGTGAAATTGGGAGTAAGACGAAAAGGAATAAGTTCCGGTATTCCCTGGCCACTGTTCGAAATCTCGAAAGCTCTGCCAACTATATAGTAATTTATAAGCACCAAAACATGTAATACCTTACGAGGAAAGGATAACATCCTATTATTAATTTTATAGCTTTACATACAATCGATTCCAATTAGTTGTCCTGTTTCTAATGACATGAGAAAATTTCCTAAATGCCTGTCGCCAATCCCTAAAATCCAATGAACGACACACATTGCAGCGTATGATCGAATAAAGTTTTGACGTGTCTTGAAAAAATGTTCAAAACTACAAGAAGTGTCCAATAAGTGATGCCTAAATTAAATATAAAAAAATATTTACAAATTAAAAAAAAATGTTATTGTGCTTGTTATTACGATAACAAAGTTTTTGGGGTTGAAGAAGCAAGCAAATCAAAGTGCTTTTCAGCTTCCTGTCGACCAACGTTTCTTGCAGAAGCCCAATAAACTGAAGTCTCACGTTGTGGCCCACCTAAACCGCTTGATGCTTGAAGGAAATTGCAAAAATTCAGCCTTGCTTTGTTGGCAGCAAGATCCAGTTCTTTTGAATGTAGAATGAATGAAGAAAGCTTTGTTGTCTTATCTAACCACTCAATAATTCCAAACGATTCAGTTATGGGAATTGCCTGTAATATACACAGTATTTTTTTAAAAACATCAGATGAAAATTAAAAATGTAATTTTTTGTGAATTTAAACAAAAAATCTTACCGAATACGAAATTATGTTTAGTTTCTTTTCTCGTGTGTGAGAGCTTTCCTCAAAAAGTTGATTGGAGACTCGGAACAATTGTTGAATTCTTCGGTCTTGTCTGAGGTCATCTCCAAACTTTGCTAAATAATCTCGTTTTTTCCCATTATTTCCAATCATTGTAAACCGGATCGGATATGTGAGGGTACGGTAAACAGTCACTGTGGGATGAAAGGAAGTAATGTTTGGATGAGCTTCAACGTTAGGTTTCAATAGTCTATCGAATAAACCAGGAACTTTTATGTTTCCGTTTGCTTGAGAATGATGAAAATGTGTTAAAAATGGGCAGAGATCTTTCAGATTCAAAACTCTTGAGGATGATGTCAAATCCCGAAAAACTAAAAAATAAATAAATAAAATGATTGGTATAATAACAACACGAAAGTAAAAAAAAAATGTACCATATTTCTGATGTGAATCTATTGTGGTTTCCAGTTTGCGTTTCAATTCTTCAAGATCATTAAATTGTTTACCTTCAGCTCCCGGCTCAGGTATTGGATAATCTTCTTCGTCAATTGATGGAAAGTGTATTTTTAAAGCGTCAACAATCTAAAACAAAATCAATAATTAAATTAAAAAACACATGACAAAATGATGTTTATTTCAAAATCATTTTCTAGGACCTCGTCTGCAAACTGAGTGTGAAGACTTCCATAAATCTCAGTGTTATCGGATATTTCTTGTAAAACTGCTTTGAATTTGATCAAACAAATTTGTAGAGCAGAGTTTTCTTTCTTCCGAATATTCATAAAAATTTCATCCAATGATGTTTTATGTAAAACTGTGGGCAATACAACAGCTTTGAGGCTTTCCACAAATTGTTTTTGATACACAGAATTTCTGTTAAAGTTATTATAATGCATTTTAAAATTTGTCTTTTCAGGCTAAATTTGATTTTAGGTTGGTAAGCTTACCCCTTGATAAGGTCACTGTACTGGAGTTGCATACTATCTGGATAAT
Source organism: Proisotoma minuta (assembly GCA_034698145.1). NCBI lineage: Eukaryota > Metazoa > Arthropoda > Collembola > Entomobryomorpha > Isotomidae > Proisotoma > Proisotoma minuta. Next base: position 16,108 of record JAQIXN010000475.1, read on the forward strand.
ATTTGGCAATTGCAAAGATCAAAGGTTCCAATAGGGCAACCATTTCCACGTTGCATTTATATAGTGTTACAATTTGATCTAACCACGGTAAGGTTTTGTAAATAGGAATAATATGCCACTATATATATAAAAAAAAGATTATTAATCAAGCCATCCGAATTCATCGAAATTACTAACCAATTTTGAAAACGTTTGGTGCAACTCTACATTATTCTCCAAAAGATTCAATAGACGAGGAAACAACAAATTGCCACTGTTGTCATCTGTATTCACGGTCCTCAAAAGAGATTCTAACATGACAGTCAAAAACTCAGTGGAATTGGCAAATGTATCTGGAAAATGTTCCAAAAAATGTTCGGTCATTTTGTAGACATGGGCACTGGAACTGCTAGTAATAACAGCATCGCGGTCAATCTGATTCCATTTATTTATCAATTTCCTTGCTCCTGATTCGATCGAGTCCATAATATTTGAGCTGGGATTAAAATAGAATTTAAAAAATGGCAGATAATATTTTAAAACAAAGTTAAAAACCAACCTTGCGCTTGTACTTAAAGCACTGTTGACCTGACTGAGGGAATTATTAGGATCTTCCTGTTTGGAATTGGCTGAAATCAAGCTGCATAATAACTCAGCCTGAATTTCCAATACATTATTTGGATCAATGCCTTTGTCAAAACCTTACAAAAACAAAAAGTAGAAAAATCTTTTTTTGAGATTTTGAATTGTTAAGTTTGCTGTTTAGGCTATACCATTTTTTATTTTCTTCCAGGCGCTTGACCACATTGGCATCCATTCAGTTAAAGGCATAAAGTCTTGAAATACTGTTAGATATTGAACATAATGCCTTCTGTACTCCAAAAATGTCTCTGCTGACACTTCGTCCCCAAGTAATTTTGATTTTTCTAGATATTTATTCGAAACGGTAATATTTCTATCGCTTATTCCCAGCGATAAAACCCAAAGATTGTGGCGAAAATTAAGTGTGCTCAAGCTATTTTGAATTTGTTCATTTTCTAATATAAATTCGTGATGTTGGAGCATTTTCATAAAGTAAGACCTAAAGCAAAATAAAATTAAAGGTTTATATTTTGATACATACAAAGTAAAATATTAATAATTTACTTTAATTCAGTTGTAGCTGCTGCATTGAGTAATGGAGATGAATGATTTCCAAAAAACTTTTCTAGTCTGGAAGTGAGCTCCAATGTTTTGTACTCTATATTTTCTTCGGTCAAGTTTTTGTTCCATTTTAACACGTCAGTGATTGTGGAAGCTAGTTGACATTGGAGAATGTGATGTTTTCTTTTGAAAGGAGTCAAACTTGAATACTTGGCAAATGAAGATATTTCTAGGGACCAAAATTTTTCGAGCAACGCAGAAGATTTGTATCCGTTTTGGATATCACAGTATAGAAGAAGAGCTGCCCGTTCCACGAAAAACTATATTAAAAAGAATGACCATTTCATATGAAATGGGAAAGTATATATAGTATTATTCAAACGTATTTATTATTATATGTAACTAACTTCGGAAGTTACTTCCATGAGATCTAGAAATTGATTAGGATCTTTCAAAATTGCTGGTCTTTCCTCTTCTGAGTAGACTGAGGATAATACTAATCCTGATAGTGCCGTGTATTCATCAATCCGAATTACTCTGAAGTAAAAATAATTAATGATGGTCGTGTTGTCAAATTATTAATAAGCAAATAAATTACTGATTGTTATCTGATGTCGTTGGTAAATTTCGCTCGTCCAGAATTTTTTCCCATTCAGTTAACTTGGTAAGGCACTGATGTAAAAAATAAATAAATAAACATTTTAGTTAGGGAGTAGTAAATTTTGTTTTTAAGTATACCTTAAAAAATGCTGACTCTATAAAATTATAAAATGACAAGTCCATTTCATGGTTGGCACAATGGAACAAATATGAGTAATTTGCTGAAGCATCTTCTAATTTTCCAACCGATTCAAAATTTAATGCTTCTATCACCTCCTGGTACATTGATTTACTGGAAGATTCTTCACACAGACTTGACAATTGCATAAAAATATTCTTCAGGACATCAAAGTCATCAAGATTTTGATAAATCTCAGAGAGGCTTAAGAATATTGATGGATCTTTATAAGCGGCGATATCAAGACGAGGACGCTTTGACTGATTGTGAATGGGTAATTGGCATTCATCTGAGCAATTAAGATGGTTTTCGAGCATCAGTATCCCGAGTTCATATAAATGATGTTGCAGACAGATACGAGTTACTAAAGTGGGAGAAATTAACACTTTAGCCCTAAGAGAAACATCCATCAAGGTAGCCACTAATGTTGAATAGACAGAAGGGTTAGCTTGAAGAACTTGTTCAAAAGTGATTACAACTTTTCTCATTTCTTCTTCGGAATCACTTTCTTTCAATATTTCGGTCAAGATATTAGTTATAATAAATCTCCCAATCTCTGAAACTGTTTTTCCAAGATTGAACATTGTCGATAATACATCAGAATGCTTAATCATAATATCAGGAATCTCTCCCACTCTATACGATCTTGTCAATCTCATTCGTTTTTTAGCATTTTTTTTGTCTTCCAATTCTTTTTGCTTGGCCGCAGTTTGTTTCGTTTGCCATGCTGCAAAGTAGTCTGTACTATTTTCAGAACGAACATGAAAATGACGTTTGAGATCTGCCAATGGACTTTTTTCTGGTTCAGCTGCCGGATCCTGAGTCAGCATGTCCTCACTATTGAATCGAGGGAGCTGAAAAAATCCTCCTTCTTCACGATTAGAAAAACTAGAATTTAATACTAATGTTGGAGAAAATTGGTGTTTCATTGTCACACTGGCACGAAGTAAATTGACTCCTACTTGTGAGCTTGTGCACCGTTGACGTAATAACGACATTTGCAGTGGTTTTGGAATACTGGTGAGCTGATTAGAAAATGATTCTGCAAATAATGGCATCAAACTTGAGCGTGTTTTCCATGATGTGTCTAGATTGTAATTTTCAAAAACACAGTCTTCTAGAGGTTTATCGAAAATGAATTTTGAAAATTCGACAGTGTTGGAACATCTTTCATAAAGTCTTCCTAATATTATTGTTATTGGATTTAAATGATCACCAGTAAGATCAATTAACTTCAAAATTAAGTCCCGAGTTGTATATGTTGTGAGCAAGTTTGACCAAAATTGATCCACAGCCTTTCTAACATCTGCATTTTCATTTGTCGAAGCATCCATCAAAATTTTAAGAATTTTTTCAGCAATTGAATCATCCGAAATACATTGAGAATAAATTCCAGAAATGCATTCATAGTAGCGACTTTGTTGATTATTAGAATTTTCAATTTCACTATTTTGAAGGAAAGAAATCCATGTTACAATTTTCATGAAAATTTTGGGAATGGCTGGTTCTTGTGGAGCATAAGCTAAGATGGCTTCTAAAATTTTGAGTCCAATTTCGGCATCTTCACAGGATGTGTTGAATGCATTGCGACCATCCAAATTTGAAACAAAATTCAAAATTTTGTTGCTTTTCTCTTCTGCTTCCTCAATAACATCCAATTCTAAACTTAGAGCAGAAAACATTATTTGAATTATTTCGCACACGTTTGTAAATGATAATGTCACAAGAAGCTCGAGCAAATCATCATGAAAATCTGCAGCAGCCAATGGCCAATTCTTTTGCATGCATCGCAATATTGTCACAAAAACCAAAGGACGATCATTTTTCTCAAAACGGAGCACTTTTTTGATTTCAGCTCTTATTTCTTGGAACAGTTGAGCGTTTTGGTCTTTCAGGCACCTGCATATCCAAAAAATATACTATTATTAACAAATATCAAAGAATATATGTACATAAAAGAATGAATAATTTTAACACACAACATACTTCATTAATAATCCAATATTTTCCGCAGCTTCACTGTACATTATTTTATGGCGATGTTTTAGAATGGAACGCAACGGATAGAACACATTTGAAGAACTCGAAGATGGTATAAACCCGTTTTGAAGAAAGCATTTGCATATCCTGATGCCAACATTTGTCTCACTTTCAAGTAAAAGGCTAAATAATCGCTTCGAGCATTGATTTGACATTGGAGGCTTCCAAAACTCGATTACGGTAGATAAAAGTTTCAAATTATGATCCAGCAAGTCTTTTCTATTTGTCTGTTCCTGTAAGATAATGTTGTTAATAATCTCCAATATGATTTCTTGTTGAATTGATTTTTCAGGAACTGTAACTTCATTCCATTCCAGAAGCATTATTAAAAGATCTTTTACAAAATAATTCATTGGTTTTTCCCAAAGCTGATGATCAAATAAAAGCTTTGCAATTCTGTTGATGAGAAATTTTGCCCAGGGCTTGGTATGTTCTTGACAGTTGAAAATTGCAGCCAGTAAAAATATTTTCACATTTGCATGTTGATTTCCTTGCAGTCCATCTGCCAAATATTTTATCCATGCAGGCTCTTGTTCCTTAAAAAAACACATTGTTTTATTGATGTGTATAAAACATAAAATTTGTTTACCAATGATTCCATATTTGCAGATAAAATGGACAAATGTCGAATAGTTACAACCAAAGCTTCCAAACTTTTGGCATTCACTCCTGGACATTTGAAAGATAATGGAACTTGTTTGATAGGAACAGAACCTGTAGCTTCAAAGCTATTGTTGACACTGAAAACTGCCTGAAAAAACATTGTATCCGACTCTTCGCCAACAGGGGCTGTGAAATCCAAGACGCTACTGTATCCTGCCAAACTACTCTGAGCAAGATTGATTCTGGAAAATTCAAGTTAAAAAAACAAGAATTTGGGTATTTTTTTATTTGGAAAAATCATCTTTTATATTTCATTTTATTAAACTACCTTGCTTTCGAGATTTGATTGGAATGAGCTCCTACTTCTTCCTTGTTAATAGTGTCCGCGTCTATCTCCTCAATATTGTCAGTTTTTTCATCTTGTATTAAAACAGAGAAATGAGATTGAATGCTTTTCACGCAGTCGACGAGATGAATCCATAAATTACTATTAACTCTGTCTTCATGAATTAGCATTCCTTGGATTAACTTTACGGGATTTGGTAGATTATCAAGAGTGACTAATATTGATGCAAGTGCATTATATTCTGCACTGTTTGCTGTAAAAATGGCATCCGCAAGAACTGCGTCAAAGACTTCGCTGTTCGAAGGAATCATCTTTTTAATTTTCACAAAATCTTCAGTAATTACTTTTAGTATACTCTTCTTGACTTCACACTTGCGGCTTTCTTGAATTTTAATATAGTCGTCGGATAATTCCTGAAAAAATTTCGATCCGCACAGTCTTGAAATTATGGAAAGTAAATTGAAGATCATTGTACGCAAATTCCATTTAGAAACTGTTGTTGAAGCTCCATCACTCTGTAAAGAAAATTGAATAAATTGAATCCGCATTTTCTTCTAATGTCTCCAATTACTCAAAAAAACATACCAATGCATCCATTAATGATACAATATTTCGTTTAAAAAAGGTCTTGAGGGCACCTTGCTTAAGTCCGCGTATGGCTGGTAATAAGCAACTTTTAAGTGCAGCGTTAGTTTTCTTGCAGTCTTCTTGCAAATATATTGTGTTAATTATCCTACAGGTAAAAGCACATGCTTCGGTGTCAGCCAACTTGAAAGAAATTTTGAGGATCCCATTTCTAACGTTCTTAAAGGTTTCTGTCAATTCATTATTTTCGCTTCCATATGCAGTTGACATTTTGGCTACAAGACATATTACAAGTTCCAACATTTTGAGATTGGATGCATCACGTTGCAAAATTCCAATCATTTGTAATAAAAATTTTGTCATGCAAGCTTCGTCCCCTCTTTTTACTTCTTCTGGGAATCCATTAACAATAACATACTCCACAGCTTTTCTAATAATTATATAAAAATGAAATGGAAAATAATAATTAGTTTACATAATGATACTATATATATAAATGGCGAATTATCATAAAACAGTAAAGCTTACATTGTTTCTTGAACTATGTTTTTGTTTTTGGATAAAGCAAACAACCCCAAAAATCCAATAAAATCAATCTTGTCTTGCAAGTATAAATCTGTAGCTCCCATCACATCTTTTCCACACCACCAAGAACAAAGTTCAAAGCTATCTTGGCATTTCTGAAGATCTAAAGTTGTAAGACCAGACAAGATTCTTGCAACCATAAAACGATCACAGTTTACAGATATTGGGGACCAGATTTTGATGACTTGTTTTAACACGACGTCTTTATATTTATGTTTTAAATTCTTGTTTGCGAGCAATGTAGCAAGTAGATATTCTACATATCGTCCCAACGGTTCAATTTTAATACTGCGGATCAATTCATCAAGGTTTAGCATGGAATCGCAGCAAAGTATTGAAAGAAATAGGTGTTCTTGAAATAATTCCCCTTTTGTAGTTGCTGCCTGACCTATTGGGTAAAAAATCTCTGGATCAAATGAAGCCTCAATGATCATTTTGTGACTGATTCCTAGATTTATAGAAATCTTTAACAATTCTTGCAGTTCTAAATCGGTCAAGACCAGCTCGTTTTCTGTTTTGCTATTGTTGTCAGTGTTGTTGCCATCAGAAGTAGTGTCATTGTTTTTGATCTTGAAAATGGAGTTGTTTATCGTAGTCCAAAAGAGGGACAACAGTTCATTAATTTGGGGCTGGTCATGATTGATAACTTTTTGCCAAAGTTTACACTCTGAGGAAATACGAAGCCATTTGAACTCGTGAAGTCGGCCATGATGGGAGTTTAATGCAGCAGAAAAGTGTTCCGTTGTAAAACGCTGTCTTAGTTCTTGTGCAACGGAAATCATGTTAGAATCCGTTAAAATGGTCAAAATCTTGGTTGTCTGCTCTTCAGAATTCACAATAATTGACACTTTTACTAAAAACATGTGAAAATTATGTAACAGTTCTTCTGGGAGTGTAAACTTTACGTCATTCAAGCGTAAGCAAATGTTAACAATTGAATCCAACTCTGTTGCAATAATGTCAGAAGACATAAGTAAAAACTCTTGAATGTTTTGTAGAAAAATTGATGTTGAACTGTTGTCAAAAAAGCAGGATTTTAAATGATCATGACGAGCAAGAAAAGAGTAGCAATCGGATGAAGCGTCCAAAAAGGCCACAATGTTCTTGGAACACAGGGATAACATGTTTATATCTTTCGACTTCTCAGCTATAGAAATTGCCGTTTCGGTATCTTTCATGTAGTATTGTAAGAGTATTTGGACCGATCCACATCCTACATTAAAATAGGACACAGCATTAATACAAACAATTTCAAATTCAATTTAATAAGGGAGTTCACCTCTAATATTGGGAGCCATTGTTAAAATCAATCTGGTACACTCTTTGCGATAAATTGTTTCAAGTCTTCCGGTTTGAGTCAATAGCCATTTAGTAAAATCAAGAAGACAAATTGATCCTTCTGCTGCCCAGTGGGGTTTCTTTCTTTTCCCAATTTTCTATATAACAAATAAATAAATTATTATCGACATTTTGAAATGTATCATTATTGTTGTACTCTCACATTGTTAAAATTGTCCTTTTTCTTTACTAAAATTCTTTCAAGATGTGAAATTGAAATTATTACTGATTTTATGATGACAGAATCAGTGTCGAATTTTTTTGACAAGGATAAACTCGTCAAGAATGATGTAATCAAGGCAAATGTGTAAACGTTGCAAAGTTCCATGTCCTCTCGAATATCTCGATAAATAGTGTTGAAGCCAGCACTGGCACCTTAAATTACACATTTTCCAAGTAACTAACTAAATGTAAAAGTATATAAATATATCATCTTAATACACATACCTAAACGGTATCTTGCATTAGCATGAGTGCTCAAAGCCAAAATTCTGTTCAAAACGTCGTGACACATTAGTTTTTTGTGGTCATACTTTAATGCCGACTTGAAAAATTCGGATAAACAATCAGCAGAAATGTCTTTAAGATTACCATCTTCCGACACAAGATTGTCCTTAAAAAAATAACAACATTACGCAATGTTTACGATAATTAAGCCCAAATACTGACAATTATAAATGCAAATATGACTTACAAGAACCGTTTGTAAAATTGTTTCAGAGTAGTAATTCTTATATTTCGAATACCAATGAATGCATTGAAATGCCAACGGATTAAAAAGTTGACGGACCAGATAGTCCAAATCTCCACTGAGCTTCATGACGGTACTAAACATTTCTGAAAATAATCCCCCAGATTGTTCTGACATGTTTGTTCTTGAAGCTAAGAAATTAAAGATAATAAATTAGAGCAATAATGTAACACCATTATAAAGTTACATACAAATGCCTATATAGTATAGCATAACTGCATGAAAAAATTCGCAAGCACTGGTCCTAACTTGACGATCTGCGGTGTTCTGGCAAAGAACAATTACTTGTGAAATCATTGAATCTGAAAGTAAATTATTTTATCTCTTAATCTGATTAAGAAGCACTATTTTGAAATACTAAATACCAAAATAAATGTCTGGTGTGCAGTCTTTTAAAGGAATTGATAGTTTCAAAAGATCATTCCCCAAATCAAGTGGTGCTAATAATTGGTGGTCGAAATCAATTATTTGTGCAAATAGTCCAACTAGCTTGAGGATATTTATTTGCACGTTTTTCAACAACTCATTTTCCTCTTTATCTTCATTTGGTTCCAGAGTGTCTGATTTATTCTTCGCGTTCTTAGCACGTTGTGGATTGGCGATTTTTGCAACGATGCGATCTAAATAAAAATAAAATAAAATTTAGACAACTAAATATCTTAATTAAATTATTGTATTACGATATAAATAGTACCATCTTTGCCCATAAAATAAGATTGCCAAATTGGAAAGAGTTTAAGAATAATATCTTCCAAAACATCCCTATGAATGCACTTTAGAGAAATCCATCTTTGTAATGCAGCAAGAGATTTATCCGCTAATTCGAGGTAAACTCGCCCCATTGTAAATATTTTCTAGAATTTTTTTTTTCAAAAATAGCACGTATAATATAATATAATTTAAAAGCTTACTTCTAGTGTCGAGCTCCAACTTTCCACGTTGGTAATAAGAATTTCATCCGGAGCTGACAACCAAAGTTCCAAAACAGCTACCAACAAATCATCTCTAAACATATCTACTTTCTTCAATACAAAACTCATGAATGAATGAGATTTTGAAAGTATTAGTTTCCCTTTTTCAGAATCCTGAAAGTAAATTATATACAAAAATATATTTTATTTCAAGAAATTGTCAAAAGTGACTTTTGAAAAGTCCTGTTACCGTTTGTAAAATTCCTAATTGGCCAACAACTTTTAATACCGCTCCCAGCAATTTATAAAATCCACTTGCAAAAGGATTTTTAATTGATTGGTCGATAATTTTGGTCGTCAATTCCAAAATCCAGTTTTCAAGTAAACGACTATTTGATCTTGTAAATAGTTTTTGTAAAAATTGTACTAGATTTATAAACAATTGAAAATCCTTTGCATTGTTTGGTTTCATCGATGAAAATAAATCCCCAGAACCCATTTCCTATAAATAAAACAAAATATTTCATCCCTTAATTTAATAGCGTCAAAAATTTTGACGCTCAAGATATACAAGTTAACCTGTGGTAAAGAATCGTCAGTAGGGATATTAACAGACAAATCCAATGATTCAATTGACTGAATACCCCATTGTATTATGCGATCAAATAGAAATTGAGACGTTGACAAATCTTCATCTAAGAATATTAATTATATTGTTGAAAATCTTATTTAAAAAAAAAATAAGAAATTACCGTTTCCGATATTGACCCATAACGGGATATAAGAAGAAACGCCTTTGAGACCAAGATCAGCATAACCCTTTTTCCTGTCAGCCTCATTTTCATTTTTTATCTTCATGGCCTCTATAAGAATTTCCAATTCTGCTTCAGTTGGAGACGCAATAATTTGAGCCAGTGCTGATTTTAAAACCCTGTCCACAAAAGGGCCACTGTGTTTAGAATGTTTGGCTCTAAGAACTTTTGTGAGCGTCAAAAAACTTTTGTGCGCAATTTTCTTTTGAGCGAAATTGAATAATGGATAAAATGTAAGTAGTTTGATTGCAATTTGTTCAATCAGGTTTAGTTGAACAAAGAACTTTAAATTTGCTTCTTGATTTTCTTCGTCACTATTTATCGTGTAAATTAGGAGGTTACTGACGCTATCAACGTAAACAGTAATTAACGACAATGTGCCCGAGTACTTGTCCGAGATTGAATTATTCAGCCTATACAAATAATAATCATCAACACGTCAAAAAATCATTTCATTACATTTATATCAATGAAATGACAACTTACTCTGCGATAATATTTTTTACATTGTTTAAAATGTGGTCAGTTATTTCAGCAATTTTGTTAGAACGTGAGCATAAGGGAGCCAACAATCCAATCCCTTGTATGGCAACTATTATTTCATGACGCTTTGGAACACTTGAATCTAGTACATCCTCAAATGATTTGACAAAAAACTATAACGTAAAAAGAGATGGATTTTTTGAAAAAATTAAAATACATGTTCATTTATAGTTTTTACCGAAACAAATTCATCAATTTGTTGAGAATCCATAATGTGTGCATTGACATCCATATATTCAAAAATTGAATGAAGATAGGAAAATATTGCTTTCTTTCCAATGTTGTTATCACTTGAATTTGCAGAGTTTGCCCATGCCCAAAAATCGCGATACCATTGTTTATAGTTTGTAAACAACTCCTTGTTTAACAGCTTGGCATTATTATTTATTAGCTCTAGTCCAACTGTAAAATTTTGGTTGAAATCCAGTAAAATATTGTATTATAATAATTTTATTATTAGAAACAAACAAATTAATACCTCGTTGAAATTCCCGTCGTTTGAGTTGATACTCACGTGTAGGGTCTTTGATGATTGAACATTTTGGATCGATTATTTGAGCTAAATTATGAAAAAACTGATTCCATTCAGGTCCATCATTTTTAATTCTAGTAGTAAAGTGTTTTAATAATTTGTCCATGGCTTTTAAACAGCCATGAAGAATAGCAGCTTCAAATTTTGCTGCTGTTGACTCGACCTAATGTAATAAAAAAAAATTATTAAAACTAAAAGTACAAAAAAACATGGTTATTTCATTTTATTAATCTGTACCTGCTTTTTAACTGTGTAGACAATATGTTTATATAATTGGTTGAAAAGATCCTCTTTCGCTAACAGCGTATCTTTTGTGACACATGCAACAAGTCCTAACAAATGCCAAATTTTTCCTCTGACACTTGGTTGAAATTTCGTCGTTTTATCAGTCTCGGGCAGCAGCTCCCAATAAAGAGCAGGCAGGTCTGCATGGTCAATTTCGCAAGAATAATCCTCGAATATTGAAATTATGCAGTCTAAGGCCAACTGTTGGTGTTTTGCAGGCTCCCTTGGATTTTTCCAGTACAAATTTGTTATGTCCTATACATACAATAGTTTAAAAAAATATTTTTCGAAAATTGCATGCAAATTTCTATTTACCATGATTCTCTTTGCAAATGGAAGGACAGCATCTTTCCATCTTTCGTCAGAGTGGCCGCTTGTTAAAATAAACTTGAAGAGATAAAGTATCCTTTCCTTTGAAAGATGAAAATCTTTGTTCCCTATAATTGATTGGAGAAATATGTCCAATCCTTTTTCCTTGCTAAAAATCTGCTCCACGTACTCATCTTTCCAAAACAAATTTTCATTTGGTAAATATTTTTGTCAAATATTTTTTTTTTAAATGTGCTTTATTACCCAAACGTTTTGGATCCAAGTGCTTCTCGAATTTAGTGACAATGGTTTTGGCGTTTTCGACAGCCTCGTCAGGCGAAATATTGGGGCTGCCAAACACATTTAAGAGAAGCTCGAGCTCCATTGTTAACAATTAACAATGAGGGGACGGGATCATTGAAAATTATGATAAATTGCCATAAGTTTATTAATAATTATTTTACAAAAGTATCAGCCGGTCAAGTGTTTACTAACAAAGACAAATCGTTCAAATGAATTTCCCTCACATTTGGATTATTTTAGATCGTTTTGCGCAAATCCGTCAATTCTATATTATTACCGAAAATAAAGAACTTATTTAAATCTGATGGGAACGTAGTTTATGATTTTCAAATAATTAGGATAAAACATCATTAACAGCTTTGGTTGTCCCACATAAATAATGGCGTCTTCCTTGCTTTTACCTGGATTTTGTAAGCATTTATAGAAAACAAAGGATGATCAAATTTAATTTACTGATTTGAATGTGTTTCAGACAAGGCCCCAGTTTGCAAGGGTCTAATAGCCAGCGTCTTCACGTCCACAGCCATCCATTTCCCAATGCTGGAAAATCTCCAGGAATATTTAGAATGCGAGATACCCACAGTTTTAATGTCGAAAAATATATGGCGAATCTTGTTCAATCGCCTAACGTTTATCCATTCAAAAGATATTATATGCTCCGCACTTGTCATCTATTACTTCAGGTAAAGTTTAATAATTTTTTTCTAAAAGAACGACAAATCACCTCAAAATTGGCTTGTATTTTTGTAATTAGGATATTCGAAAGAAGAATGGGATCACATCGCTTCGCGTCCTTCTTGTTTGGAACTTGTACAATTTCAACTCTGTTGGAAATCTTGTTTATAATGGTGCTAAAATACTTTCAATGTCCACTATATTCCAATCAACTTCCCCCCGGACTGTAAGATTCCTTATTCATTCATTAATAATTCATTATTAAAAAATCCAAATTATTATAGCTTTTTTATTAAAAAACCTTTATAGATATGGAATACTCTTTCCTTTGTATGTATACTACTATTTCGACATTCCAAGAACATCTGTCACATCTTTTCTTGGCATTCCCTTCACTGAGAAAACCATAACGTATTTATTTGGTCTGCAAATTGCTGTAACATCCCCTGAAACTTTGACAGCATCCGCTTGTGGAATTGTAATATATATTATAAAGTTGTATTGTAATACTTTTTATACTTTTATATACTTATTTTTGTTTACAGTTTGCAGGGTTATTTTATCGAAAAAACTTGCTAGGTGTACAAAAATGGCTGGTGCTCCCAGGTGCTGTAGCTAAAATTTGTGATAAAGTATTTACACCATTACTGACAAAAGAACCAAAGGTCTCGTTTATCATTTTTATTCAAATTAAATTAAATATAAATGAAAATTGCATTTTTAGCATCAGCAAATGGGAGCGACGATCGAATTACAACGCCAAGAACAGGAAGATTTATTTGAACAACAGTATTTGTATCAAATATCAACTGAATCCCGAGAAGTGAGAGGACAAGGGTATGCAGAACGTTTGATTGACGATCAGCCAGAAGAAGAAGGAGAAGATGATGATGATGATGATGATGAAGAAGAAGAGGAAGTTGGACTTGGACTTGCAAACTACCTTTTCCGACGACGACAAAATACTAGAAACGTTGAACCCTCACAAGAAAATGTGAGAATTTTGATGGAAATGGGATTCTCAGAGTCACGTTCAATAGAAGCACTTCGTTCCTCGTCTAACGATTTGGAGACGGCCACAAATATTCTGCTACGTCAGTAGTCCCTAGATAGACTTTTTTGAATTTATTTTTATCACCAAAGTTTTTTTTTCTCAATGCATTTATTTATTGTGAATCATTTATTGCTGGTACTGTTTTTCCATTATAATAATAGTAGTCGACGGAAATCTAGTTGTTGTTGTGTTGTATGCGCGTTTGGTAATAAAAAGAAATATACTGAAAATATATATGTTTTCGTTTATAATGACTGACAAAAGCACTTTATTTCTTTGTTAATGCATTCTTGCAAACATCCACAAACAATAGTACTAAAATCTAGCAATGCTAATCATCACTAATAAGAGGTACATATGATCATACGACTGCTTGGATTAGTAACATTTATAATTTTAATAATAATTTTGTCAATAATAACTATTTGGCATGAATATCGTTGAATCAGGAAGGTCTAAACAGACACATCATTTTTTGCACAAAAATCAAAAAAGCATTCATTATTATTCGTTTTTTATTTGTTCCGCAGTAATAGCTTAATTAATTGAGTATATTGTAGTCTTATAAAAGTTTTACTTGGTTTTCTTGGGACGTTTTGAATTTTGTCCCTTTGCCTTACATCAGGCACTCGCTTCGTCCCATTGGTCGCTGTCATACTCGCTTTCAGAACCAGACTCGCTGTCAGACATTTCTACTGCCACTCGTCTTGCAAGAATTGACGCCACGTCGCAATAAGTGCCTCCAGTTTTGTCCTCTTTGTTTGGCTCCTTTTTTGTTTCCACTTTTCGGAGTTCAATTCCTACAAATTATAAAGATATATAAATTGTTAGAAACAACAAGAAATAAATCAAAATTATAATATTTTTTTTAAATATACCATCGCGTATAGCTTTGAGCAATTCCGAACGACCATCCCAAGCCGGTGCAGGGATTACTTTCTTTTCTAATGGCTTTTTAAGTATTCCTCCATTGTTTAATAAATTTGACTTGTCGCCGCCGTTGTTTAAATTTAAAGCCTCGCCCATTGGAAATGGTGGTGGGGGTGGAGGTGCTGGAAAAAGATAATTAATAAATAAACGATAGATCAATCAAGTCTTGTAATCAATGAAAGATTTATTTTTACCAAGCTCAGGGGAAGGAGCAAGATTTTCAATTGAATTGCTCATCATGTGATGAGAAGAATCTGGCGGCGGGGGAGGGGGTGGAAGGTCATCGTTTTCTTCATCATGCATAGGAGGAGGAGGTGGCATTACATGTCTAGAATTATCAATAAATTATTCAAGTGGTGTATTTAAAAGTAATAATAATTTTGATATTTAAAAAAAAGATTACCCATTGTGGTGTAGTCCATTCATCATCATCATTTGATTTGATGGACCACAGTCTGCTGGTGGGGGTGGGGGCGGGGGTAAATCCCTTGAGCTCATGATGCGGGCTGCTGACCGAGTTGGAGTTCCATTTCCAGAATGCATGCTTTGAGGAGTTCTGAGAAAAGAGAGGAGATACATTTAGCAACAGTTAATAATAATTTAGTAAATATCGAGAACAAAGAGCATTTTTTCATAGATTGAAGTTTACATAAGCAAACAGTGGTACCTTTTCACTAATGTTCATATCTCGTAGTCCAATGGAATATTGACTAACTGACTTGTATTACTACTTATAGCTTAGTTTGAAGCAAACAAAATAGGGGGTTTGGAAGACCGAAAAAGACAGAATTTTAAACGGAACAAAAATATATTATACCCAACAAAATTAGGCGGAGGTGCAGGAGGAGGTTGTGAGGGTCTGAAGCCATATCCGTTCGTCATGCTGGAATTGGGTGTAACATTAATAGAAATTGTTCCGTTTCTTGGAGTTGAGCTAGCAGCAATTCCACCAGTGGAAAATCTCGAACTAATTGAATAAGCGTTGGGACTTGGACTGGACACATCAGAATAAGCTGGTGGGGGTGTGGCATGTGAATAGTAACGTGAATTTTGATTATGCACTTGGTTGTTGTAAGCTTCATAATCATATTGACTTTGACTAATATTTCTATTCAGCATCATAGACGAACTTTGATGCGATGGGTGGTGATTGAGCCTGTTTGGTAATAATTAGCATATTTAAACAAAAAGTGACACGCAAACAAACAAACGTGATAGCAAACATTTAGTGAGCATTATCATCATGCCATCATCATCTTCAATAATTAAATTTTCATTAAATATTTAAAATCCCAATCAGTCAGTAAAACCAACCTGTAATCTCCGCGACTATTAATATCCATCCCATTACCATATGGCGACTCGGCGTAACCTGCAACTGGAGGGTAACCTTTTTCGATATCTATGCTCCCCGGTCTTGCTTGAAGTTGTCTAGCATGAAGGGCGGCTGCATTGGGGTCTGTCTGATAAATTACACCATCCGCTACCTCATTCACTTCCTTTAAATTTAGTTTAGAAAAGTGATTATTTATTTTAATATAATTTTGAATTGTTTTTCATACCTGCCCAGGACGATTAAACTCTTGACCTTGCATAATGTGTTCTCCTTGTTCAATGACTATGTGCCTATGGCGTTCTCGTGTATTTGGTGGCTGTCTCACTCGTTTCTTATGTTTTTGACCACCATCTTGTTTTGGCTTATGCGGCTACACAAATAATAAATAATTAGTAATCTTTTAATTAATTAGCATGTAAAAGTGTGCATGTAGACAATTAAAGCAAAGTAATTTTATAAATGTCGCAGAAAGATGACTAGAAAAGATGGTAAAACTTGCCTCATTAAGTTCCACGGAATGATGCTTTGTAGGAGGAAAACAAAGAGAAAGACAGTGAAGATAGATAGATATAAATAGAAAACTGAGTAAAAGTTTATCATTTAAAAAAAAAAGTGATTGAAAATTAATATGAAAAAAGATACAAGTCTGGAAAAAACTCACCTTTTTAACAACTTTGTCAGTATCCTTAAGCATTTCTTGTCGCCAAAGATCAAAGAAATAACTTGGATCCGTATAAAATTTTAAACCATCTTTCCCATCATCTCGATATCCGTTAAGTTTGTCAAGAGGCGGAGGAGTGTCACAAACTTGATAAGTCTTAAGCATAGCAGCAGGCATTGAATGTCTTGATACCACTTGCTGGTCAAATGACATTGAGCTTTGAAAAGGTTTCGTGTTAAGAGCTTCCTGCATAGAACCCACTGCATAAATGTTTTTTTTTAAAAATCAATTTATTAATAATAATATTGGCATTTTTTCTCTAGATTGAGAATAACTCACATTCTTCTTGATTGTTGTCCATTTGCACAACTTTTACTGCAAGTCTGTCAATTCTTGCCTGCAAATTATTTGCTCTTGTGGCTATTTCACTTTCCACTCTTATCAAATCCCCAAAAAGCTCTTCCGCATGATGTGACAGTCTAATAATAATTAAATAATTAACATTTAAAAACATTTTGAAAATCTTTCGAGCAATTTCGAGCTTACGAGCTGAGCTGAACAATGACATTTGCTAATGTCCCATTTGACACGGCCTCGAGGTCATTTTGTATTCGGAACCTTTCCGGAAGCGTGCCTCTTGAGACGTGGACGGGCTCCACCCTCCGCATTGGGAGTGGCATCTTATCTCTATTTCAATTTCCTCCTTAAAGTATCCCCAGATTTTATTTTAACATGGCCTCAAAAACCTGAAATAAATAATGAATTTAACAAGCGTCCGAAAATTATTTGTATTCAGTATTCAACAACTGTTACATACAATTCAGTGGAATTGAATCATTAAACACATCCTCATTAACGCCTGTTTACTCTCCACTTGACATTCAACACTTTTAATGAGGACACATTACAAACAAAATTAATTTTCTTCAAAATACTTTTAAATATTCACATAAAAAGTATGATGATGGCCTCACAAAAACACAAACTATTTGATAAGCCCTAGTCCTTCACTTCAAAATATGAATTGCTGTCCCTATTTATAATGACTTACCTTTTTTTTTTTAGAACAATCCAACTCACCAAATGTGAAATGTCACTAATTAGTAATTACCAAATATTAGGGAATTAGTTATTAGAATTTGTTGGACACTGTAATTATTTGGTTGGAGTTTTGACAGAAGTGAGTCAATTTCCTCTGGAGGAGGCAACTCCTTTATTTATTTGAGGCCACTAATTTTTAAGGGCAGACGATAAGAACAAGTGCTAATTGACACTTTACTAATTACCCCATATAATAATAATAGTTCTTGAGGGCGTTATAATAACGGAATTAACGGATGAATGGGAAAATTAGGATTTTTAACTCTTTTTATTTACTACAAGGTATTTAAGAATGGTAGGAATCCTCCTATCCTACGACGGTTCCTTCACTGTTTTATTCGACTGGGGCGTATGGCGATAGATGGGCATTCAGTCTGCAGCATCTTTGTTTTTAGCATCAAGTATCTGTAAATGCATTGATTGGGTGTGGCTGCACAACTGGATACAATCAACTCGATTTATTTTCTATATTTTTATTGTGACAAAATTAAACCCTACTTAATCACTGGTATATAATAATTATAATAATAATAGAGTTTGTGAACTTTGGAGTATTTGGGTTCATATTTACAGACAATATAGTATTATGGTAATATATAAATAAAATAATTAAGATAAGTGATTATCTGGAGTGAAAAGGAACTGTTGAGTATATCAAATGCTTTCTCTATCTAATCTTATATTTTAAGTGAAAATATTTCACACTCGTAGAGAGAGAAAGAGACGGAATTGTTTTACTTTTACATGAGGCCGAACTTTTATGTACTCTAAATCTGAGCAATTTTCTAAACAAAATCCCGTTATTATTGCTAAAACGTTGGCGAAATACCTTATTAATACTTTTGTATGACTACGCAATTTTCATGGTCCTCTCAGCACTACATAAATTTCACATTCATGATGCATGTAAAACAATAATAATTAAATATACTTATATAAATTCGTATTCAGCCCTCATCATCATATAAGGCCATTAGTTGCCAAAATTATTCTTATTTTTTTTTCTACTTGAATTTACATTCTACTATCTAGAGAACCTTTATTTATAGTTTTTTTAAGTTGAAAGCACACTTTTCATGCATTGTCGTTTGGCATTATTGGTTGGACAGAATTAGTTTGTAATAATATGTAATGGTAAATCTTACTTAATCTAAAATTCTATATTTTATATAGGCACTACTTTAAATTCCGATTATGGTAAAGAAGAGTAAAATTGAAGTAATACAAAATTTAATTTCTATTGTATTTAAAAAGACAGTATGGTACTTTGGGTTGGTTTTATTAGAAGAGTGTAGCTTTTGCTCCAAACAATTCTCCAAGCATTTTCTCAAATTCTACATAACTTGGAGAATTTGGGATGCCTCGTAGGCTGTACCTGGGAGCAAAATCACTGGATTTGAAACGTGACCAGCCTCAACGCATACCATGTTTGGAAACTCGTCATCCCCAAAGTCACTCAGCTCCTTTGCCCCTTGCTCCTGGAATCAATGGACACTTTAGAACTGAAGTAATTAATGAAATTAAAAATAAATTACCCAAGGATTCCAAATTATGGTATCTGGAAAATTGTATTTCTGAATACGCATTTTACGGCCAGAGACCACGTTGGTAATTATATGCTCTTGTGGTGTATTTTGATAGATTCTATCAGTCCACTCGGTGATTTGGACAACATCTCGTCCCTCTTGGTAGATGGTCGATTCTCTCGTCTGTACAAATTGGATGCATTTACAAATTGGCCATCCAAATAAAAATATATGTATAGATAGTTTATTTATTAATTATAAACCTTGTCAATAAAAGTGCATCCATGAAGTCCTGTAATTTGGCAACGACGTACATCTGGAACTTTGAAATAGGTGTGAAGAAGCAGATTAAAACTAAAAGTGAGATCCTTGCTAGGATTGTAAACGCAAATGTTGAAGTGAAGTTCTTTCTCACGAAGAATTAGCCTATTATCAAATATGACTTGTTATTCCATTTTTTGCAAAAAATTCTAGTTTTGAAAGTTTGAAATAGAAAAATACCTGTATGTCAACCTGAATGGAAAGTTCCACATTGACCTTGTAAAATCCGAATCCATGAGAGAGAAAACAGCCTCAACATCCCCTGATGGCAAACGTTCTGGACTTTTCTCAAGTGTCCAACGAATAATTCTTGCAAATCCATGTTGCGGTCCATAATTCCATTGACCAAATTGCGCTATGTATTTTATTTTTTTTAAATGCATTTTCAACTATAAATTATAATCATAAGAAAATAAGCTTACGGAACACAAATGGGATTCCACCTCGGATGGCTTTCTTCCCATCAAATTGAGCAGCTTTTGAGACAAAGCATTGCTCCTGATTATTGACACGCCATGAAACTACAGTCGCGCCGTGAAGATTCACGGTCACAGTTGTGTTGTTGCTAAAGTCAAAATTAAATTATCATAGTATATTTTAATATGTATATTTAAACTATTTTTATCTACCCTCTGTCAAGGACGACAACGGAAGTTGGTGCAGCCATCATTTTGAAATCCGGATTAAATGAAAACTTTTTTTATTTATAATATAAAATGAAAGGCTGGCCAAGGCCAAAGATATCGAAATTGTTATTGCTGAAGAGTAGTGAGGGAGAAAGTAGCATAAACTGTTTTCTTCTCTTTTTTATGTTGAATCAACTTTCACAAACCCTTCACTTTGACGGATGAAGTTTATACACGAGCCAGTTGTATTTTGAACACAAACTTATCACTCACTGATTGGATTTTATAACACCTACAAATGCATGTAGCCTTGATTTAAAGTTACTGTGTGCAGATAGTATTTAATAATATTTTTAGTTCTCCATGTGTAGAAGAAACAACGCAAACTGATCTTTGCAAAACACTTGCTGTACTATATACTTTTAGTAATTCAGTATTTGTTGTTGATGAATAGATAGGCTTCAACTATCCAGCTAGAATGTTAATATGTTATGGGGTGTTAGTTATAACTTGATATCATGGAAGCAAACGTAATGTAGTTTTGGGATAGGGGGTTCCACACTTTTTAGGCCGGAGATTAATATGCACTACGAGAGTGAATTTTGATGCTCACCAATTAAATAGACCAGGACACGAGGCAGTATTATTGCTTTCCCCATAAACAAAGTATAACGCGTGCTAATGTTTGGAAAGAGTGGAATTATTGCTTAATCTGCGCTATCTGAAAATGCTTCTATTTGATCCCAGTAGTCAGTAGTCAACTAAGCTGGTTGCCAGAATTTGAAAAAAAAGTTCTTCTTGAAGGGAGGATTTGTTCGTGTCCCTATAAGTGGAGATATATATGTAGGCCATGGTAAAATCCAATGGTAGAAGAAGGACTCTTTGCAACAAGGCATTCATAGTAGTGGCATTTATAACCTTCAAAGGAGCTTTTACTCTCTGTTTCCATTTACTTCCAACTTGGGCTGCATTGCATCACGTAATGATCTATCTCTTCTTATACACAACTCCCTCCAAGAGTTGGTTTAAGAGAGCCAAGGAATAAGAGTGGATACGTCTTTAAAAGTCTTTGGAGAGACTTGTAAAAAATAACTCGGCTTCCCTTCCATTTTGTTCATTTGTCTGGCTGATGATCTATCCAACAAAACCATCTACCACCAAACTCCCTCTTACTTGTTCACATCTTGGTGATTATTATTCGAGAGAAAGGTTGATGGAAACGCTTAATCTTCATGAATCATGATAAATCGAATCACAGAGGAACAAGAAATATAATTCCATCCACCCTTCTACCTGATCTCAATCATCCTGTCATTAGACCTTGGCTACATGAAAATGAAATATAAATGATGTAATGCATGAAACTTAAATTGTTACAAGTATTACAGAGAGTGTAAAAACAGTTTGGAATTTCCTAGCAGACGAGACAAGAGATACTTTATTTTATTATTATTACTCAATTCACATAAGTATACAACATGCATGTTAAGAGTAAGAGCTTATAGTGAGAATAGATTTATAAATAAAATAAAATTCCATGAAATTCATAATAATTATTAATAAATTTTGGTATTACTATTAGTAAAAAAATATAAACAAGTTAAAAAATCTTAGGTTCGGTGGGTAAAACATTTGATTTGACTTGCCGGCCTTTAATAAAGTATATGGATTTTTTCCCCAATGCTGAAAGGCCGGCTCGACAAATCAAACATTTTACCACACCTCCCCCAAGACTTTTTAACTTGTTTATATTTTT